>SSHR01003630.1:0-14986 GCA_006518225.1 Fusarium neocosmosporiellum | reverse complement strand
GTGTAAACTAACCGGTTGTCCCCGGGAGGGCAACATCTATCACCTGGTCAAGCGACCTGAAGTCTGACCAGGCCTACCCATATGGTACAAAATTTAGCAAGAGTATATACCATGTATTACTATATAGTCGGATAATCCTCGTATTTCTCTACGATCTTGCTGAAAATGGCTTTAATATTCCTCGCCGTTACAAACTTGATCCCCAGAGTATCAAACAACTCGATCGAGAGGCGCAAGTCGTCGGTTGCCCTTGTCTCTTCCAGGACCTTGCAGAGGTCATCTGGCTGTGCAGTAACGGAGTAGACAAGCGAGATCGTAGAAGTATATAAGGCGAGAAAGTTCAGCCAGTTGAATGCAAATCTGCCTTGCTGGTGCATACTAGAGGCATGCCGGATCGACAAGGATGCTGCCTCTGCTAGTGTTTTAATCCGGGTCTGATCGAGAGTAGGGAACAGGGGTGTTGGCCGATAGAGCATGGCAAGGTGAGTATAGTAGTTGAAATCGTACCAGGTGCTCGTCAGATGTGGCACCTGGGCGTCGACCTTGGGCAGAGGGAACGGCATATCTCGACGCCATTGAATCAGCTCTTTGTGGAGAGACCGGATGATCTCTTCTCGTTCAGCAAGTGTCAGCCGAGGCGTGTCCGGGTTGGAATAGACTCGTCTGTTGATCCTGCTGGAGATCCTCCGCAGGGCCAGGATATGAAGAGGAATGGCCATGATTGAAGGGTTGAGAGATGTCTGTGGCCGGATCCCATCGGGCTTTATATTTTCATCATCGACTGGCGCGAAAGGCTGTTGTTTTCTCAGAGCAAGGTCACAAACAAGTATATTAAGGGATGCGTCTCTGATCTGTCACATACCAGCATATCAATATCGTCATCGTGGACTGCAAATGGTCGACCGAGGGCGGTCGAAACCACGCTGTAGTGCCCCAGAGTTGAGAATTTTCTCACCTAAAAACTCACAATTTCAGACTCACCGATCCATCATATAGAGCGAGAAAAACACTCGCTTGCGCTTCTCAATCACGTCGAAGGGCAGTCCCTCGCAAGATGAGGACGATTGGAGGCCCATGCCGAGAGCGATCCGGGTGGCCATTCCCACGAGAAACCAGGTATCTTTCTTGTCAGCCACTCTGGTATGCTGTATAGGGGTACTAGCTTACTCGGCCCCAGCTGGTTGAAGAAAGAGTAGGACACCTGTAAAATAATGACTTCCAAAGCAGCCTAGACAAAGGGTGAGTCGGATGTGGACTCGGGAGGTGTAGTAGAACTTACCATATCCCCGAGTCCAAGAGCTGGCTCGAAATACGTAAGTGCTTTGTTGTAGTACAACATCGACTCGGACTCGTCAGCCAGAGATATAGAGCAGTATGCCGTTGACCCAATCGCCAGCACCATCCATATCCTGAACAAGCACAGCGGCGACTGGGCCCAAGACGATTGCGGCTCTTCACGGACGCAGCGAAGAGTCGACAAGACTTCGGCACGATCAACAACAGGATAGAGAGTGTGCGAGTGAGCAAAGTAAAAGTCGACGAGGCTGTTGATGTGTGACTGGTCTGTTGGAATGCTCAGGTTGGCCAGGTGATGATCTGGCTCTGTGATGTCGTTGAAGACAAAGTCGTTGACCCACGCTGGGTCGCACGGCATGGACACTCCCAGATTGTCAAACATGGGCAAGTTTAAGAGATCCGACGGCGAGCCGATATTGAGGCGTGCCAGCATGTCTTGATCTCCATCGTTGCCAAACACGAAGTCGGCTCTGTCCGGCGTCAGCCTCCGGAGCACTGTCTGGGTGAGCTTTGCGAAGGAGAGGCCAGAAGAAGAACCGAGATGTCGCTCGGCGGTGGCTTCTAGTGAAAGGTGCTTTAGTTCTCCGTCCAACGTCTGTGGAGGACTGGGAAGGGCCGGGAGTATGGCGTCTTCCGATGGCATTGCCAGACCACCCCATTCCCCATCTTGAGCCTGGAGAGGCAGATCCTGCACGCAGTCCTGGCCAGGAGCAGCTGCGGCATCACTGCCGGTTGGGACCGCACTTGGGGTTACTTGGACGGCTGTTGCTGCGTGTGTCACGGCACTCGCCGACGGGGGTCCACCTGCTCCCGTCTGAGGCGATGTGCATCGAAGGTAGGAGAGATTCTTCTCCAGGTCCTGGACTCGATTCTCAAGTTCGCGCACGTAGCTGCAGACATCCAGGGTCAGTCGGCACACCAGCATATGATTGCACGTTACTCCTTACGCTATAGGATACGAGGCAGTATTCCGATCATCGTTCAAGAAGCTGCAGGCGATAAAGGCTCGCCGACAGTTCTCGCATTGTGGCAAGCCCCGATCGCACCTCTTCTTCCGCTTATGGCATCGAGAGCAAGAGGTTCTTGCCTGGCCCGTGGCGCTTTGCGGCGGCATCTTGCTGCGATGGCACCGCGGCAGGGGAGATGGGGTAGCCAGAAGAGGGGTTGTGGGAGTTCCAGGTGAGCGAGCCGGATAAAGACTGTAGATAGATGTTGGATGCCAGGGTCGAGGTAACCCTGATAACTTATCTCGGCGGTTTTTCTTTTCCCCCGCATTCCCACCCCTTCCGGCTAAGCTCGGATCAAGCCCCAGATCTCGACATCTCGATATCAGCTCCTGTTGCTCGACCCTCACTGCCTAGATGTATTATTGTAACTAGATTACCCCATGCAAGCTTGGTCTGCTTGCTCTAATTCAGATCCGAAGCACCAAGGCCCCTCTAGGCTGCTTCTTCCACTACGTACCCTCCCCTTAGGCAGCTTTGGCAGGAATGTCGACATGGCTCTGCTCCAGTGGCGGAACTGGTGGCAATCTTGAACTTACTGCCGAGGACCTTGTGTTGAATTGATGGTAACATATAGATAAATACCTGGTCCGACAGTCATTCTTCGATTCGTCGTTTGGTGGGGAGTTTCAAGGGCCTACTCCCCAGGCGAGGTGGTTTTAGGGGCACAGTGCTGCTAATAAACAGGGGCAGCTTCTGCCATGATTCAGGACTGGGCTGGCAGGCCGGAGATAAACAAATCAGACCTGTCATGTAGCAGCGGGCGGAAGAGATTACTACTGTATATACCCTGGGCCAAAGGCTCCACTGACGGATGGTCGGCTTTTCCGCCCCGGAAGAAAGCGGACAAGGCAATACCGGTATCACAAAGAACACGGGAAGCGTCAAGACTCTCCTAAGCCGTCGCCATCACTGTACTCGAGCAACACCCAAACCGTCGCCTCGATTAAGTAGACCTTGGGAACTCTAAACCTCAACTACAGCGACAGCTTTGACCTCCACAATCAGCCGCGGATCCGGCAACTCCTTCACCCCGATGGTGGCCCGGGCTGGTGCGCTGGCCCGAGAAGCAAATACCTTGTTCCATTCCTCATTCATACCTGCGTAGTGATTCCTCATGTCCAAGATATAGACCACAGCGTCAATGACATCGTAGGTGCCCCCTTTGCCTTCCGTAGCTCCCTTGATAATGTCGTCGATGTTCTTGAGGACGGCAGCCGTCTGCTTGCGAATGTCCAGGGTGCGTGTTCCGTCGGCGTTCTCCGTCACTCCCTCCCAGGTACCATCCGGACGGCGGCACGCCATGCCAGAGATGTAAAGAGTCCGGTGGTTTGAGACTGGTGCAATGCGTGCGTGGGGAATCCAGGGCCCATTGCTTGCAACAAGCAGCAACCGAGGGTGTATCGGACTCTCCGACTCACTCACACAAGGCATATCGGCACAGGAGATGCATGGGTAAACTTAGACCGAACCGTTGCCGATCCCCCAAGAGGTGCTCTAGAGCTCCCGTTCTGCCAAGTTGCACCACTTTCTAGCTGTTGTCACTTGAACTCTTACACTACTTACTAAAATTCCGTGCTATCAGTCGGAGCCTATTTAAGCGGGAATATTTAGATTAAGTCCAGTCACTATAGGGTAGGACTACATAGCCAGGCATAAACCCCAATCCGAGATCGGACGTTCCGACAGAGATAAAGCCCAATGCAATAAATGGTGATCCAGGTCAAGTTATTCGAGGCCACAACGACTCAGCAGAGTATCCAAGCACCATGTCCGCCCAATCAGAGCCTCAGGTTCAACACTTTGAGATCAAAGACTTTGTCTTTGAGGACGGGACTCGGCTGGCTTCTACGCGGCTGGCCTACCTTGACCTGAATCCAGAGGCTCACAAAACAGCCCTAATCATCACTTGTTTTCGTGGACGGCTACAGTCGACACTCAACTTCTCCAACGGTGCCTTACAGAGCCATCGGATCATTGTCGTAGCCCTGTTTGGAAATGGAGAGTCGTCAAGCCCATCCAACACGCAGGGATTTCCAGGATCCGTCGACTATCGTGACTGCGTGCGCGCCCAGCGAGATTTGCTGCACCATCTCGGCATCCAGTCTCTTGATGCTGTATTGGGATTCTCCATGGGTGGGCAATGCACGTACTACTGGACCATCATGCACCCAGAGTTCATTGCAAACGCCATCGTCATATGTTCCTCTGCGAGAACCAGTCGGCACAATCACCAATTCTTGGAGGGTCCAAAAGCAGCTCTCGTGAACTCGTGTGACTATACGGACAAGACCCGTTCACCAAATTCGCCACCGCTTCGAGGACTTGGCGCTTTTGGAAAGGCCTACTCGGCCTGGCTGACGAGCGCCGAGTGGTTCGAGCAGGAGGAATACAAATCTATGGGCTACGAGACACAGAAGGCGTGGGATTCGAGTATGGCCGTCACTAGCTACTATTCCTGGGGGCCTGATGACCTTCTCGCCCAGTTGGACATGTGGCAGAGGGGCGATATTACGGTCCTGAGCGGCTCTAGTTCTCTCCAAGCGGCTCTAGCTCAGATCAAGGCACGCGTGCTGCTGATGCCTTGCCAGACGGACCAATATTTCCGTTGGGAGGCCAGTCAAAAAGAGTCGAGCTGGATGCAGGACGCGATACTGAACGTGATACCTTCAATCTGGGGGCATCTAGCGGGAATCGGAACCAACCCAGTTGACAGGGAATGGATGGATAAGACGATAGATGATTTCTTGAAAGGTTGATTTATCATGGATCTTGAGAAGAGAGCTGGATGACACTAAAGCTGTCTTGATGGCCAACCTAGTAGTCAGATCAACACCAGCTTCCGCCTCCTACCCATGCTGTTTAGAGTAGAAGAAACAACAAATAAATTACATCGACTCCAAGTCACGGCCCCATTCAAACAATGCCGCTGCCGTAATCACCTGCTCATCATTCCAGCGTCGTCCAATGATTTGCATGCCGATGGGCAGTCGGACCCCCGGCTGGTCTTGTGGGCTGGAAAACCCACAAGGTACGCTCAGCGAGGGATGCCCTGTTACGTTGAACGGACACGTGTTGCTCGTCAAGCCGATGGCTATGGATAGTTTCTCCAGGATGTGTGATCCCCCTTCTCCACCCGTAGACAGGTCGGGATGGGGCATTGCGACACTTGGTGCACACGGGGCTACCAGGACGTCGACGTCTTCCAACGCCCGATCGTAGGCGGCTCGAAGCTCAAAGACCTTTCGATGAGCCTTGGCCTCCAACCCTGGTTCAAGGTCAGTCTCTGCAAGTTGCCCGCTGAGGATAATGTTGACGACGGCTGGGTTGGATGAGGTCAGCAGCTGGTATGTATCCTGGGTAGGAGGCCATCTGGGCTTGATATGGGGTGGCAGGTGAGTGATGTGGCCAGACGTCTTTCCCTTGCACATCCATTCAGACATGGACGGCCTTGTCGATGCTGTCCAGATCACAGGGCCATCAAGGTGCATGGGTACTGATACGTCCACGACAGTTGCACCCGCAGCTCGGAAGTAGAGACTGGCAGCTTCAAGGACTGTGTCGCGAACTGCGGGGGCGACACCAGGCATAAGAAAGGATCCATTCAACAGACCGACTCGTAGCGGGGGAGAGTCTCTAGGGACCGCGCCCAGCGTCGTTCGGAAATTTGTCAAGATCTGAGAGTATCTCTTGACCTGATGGCGCAGAGGTGATTCAGGCGTCATCCGAGGATCGAAGCCATCGTACCCAGCCATAACCTCGAGCAACGCGGCAATGTCGTCGAGACTAGATGCGAGAGGTCCTAGATGATCGATCATTGGCGACATGGACGCTGCGCCAGTGTATGGCACCAAGCCAAACGTAGGCTTCAGGCCGTAGATGCCGTTGAAGGAAGCAGGTATACGGACTGATCCAGCCTGGTCACTTCCTATGGCTATCTGCGCCGTGCTGCCCCAACTTCCGTCTCGGCCGCGGGCCAAGGCGTGTGCAGCAACAAGAGCGCTGGACCCACTGCTGCTGCCACCAGCGGTATACCCATGGAGGAGGGGGTTGTGGACGGGGCCAGTTGCTGAGGTGAATGACAAGGGAGATGCACAGAAGCTCTCGCAAGTAGACGTCCCTTTGATTTCAGCGCCGGCCCTGAGGATTCTAGAGACCACTGTAGAATCTATTTCCGAGATCGGATACGTCCCGTCATCAGAAAATAGGGAGGAAAAGGTCCCGAGCGTCGTTGGCAGCCCACCGACTGAGATGTTGTCCTTGACAGCAACGGTCAGGCCGCCAAGAAGTCGGCTATCTGGGTGTGCTGAGACGAGGCTGCATCGATGACTCCAAGCATTAAAGGGGTTCTCCTCGGCCGTTGGTTTCCAGAATTGACGGCTCCCCAAGACGGGCTGAGCCTGGAGAGCAGGGTGAGTGTAATCCGGCATCTGGTCAACCTGCTTCATGACTTCTTCGAAGGACTGTAAAAGTAGCAAGTAATCTTTGGCATCTTGACCATGGCCAAGTCGGATGCTAAGTCTACTGGCAAGCTCTTCTATCTTGTCCCGGGTGATATCCGAGTCACTGGCTTCAATCGTTAGCCCAGTTGCGTGAGAGAGAGGTTGAGGGACAAGGGGGAGAGCCAAAATTCAGTGTAAGGACCGAGACATAAGGCCCCTCTTTGATAATGGTATTTAGTTAGTACTTGAAGCTGGGGGACAACTCACAGGGATGTGTCTGCAAGTGATACGATAGACATCTTGAACGGGTTGAAAGATAATGGCAAAGTAATGCTCCAGCTATACTCTGGCTGTACTCTGTAGTCCTAAGTGAAAGTTTCTTTGAGCTGAATAATAGTAATGGTCTCCCAATCATAGCCTGCAGGGGGCCATTGATAAGACTGGCAGGGCGTCGGAAGTGCCGATACGCCAGGCAAGGAGGGCCCGACCTGCTAAACCATAACCAGGAGCCCTTCTCCACTAGATTGTAGGAAGCATGCGCGTGGTAGATGAACATGACATCTGTAATGTATCGGAGACTACTTGATTCGCATTGTATATACCTCTGCCTCAATGATAGTGCTAGTACCTGATACCAGAGCGAGGTCTACTTTTGGCCATTAGCCAGCAGAATACGTCCCCCATCGACACACAGCGAAACTCCATCAACGTATGACTATAAACCGTTAACATCACGCCCTATGTTCCGTCTCAGCGTTGCAAGAACCTACCCCAGCTCGGCTGGCGAGATAGAGCACCGCGCCAGCAATGTCCTCTTCGTTCCCTGCCCGTTTTGCAGGGACCTGGTCAAACAATGCACTGAACATGTTTCCTTCTTGTCCAACCGGGTTCATGTTGCTCGGAACGACTGGGTCAGATTAGCAAGGGTCGGTCTTACAGGCATGATATCCGTCGAAGGGCTGGTTGGACGCACATCCTGGGTTGATGCCCGTCACTCGGACATAGAACCTGCTGAACTTTGCTGCCAGCAGCCTGACTAGATGGTCGGTGGCTGCTTTGCTCGTGGCGTAGCTCGTGAGGTCCACATTGGTAGCATTGTGCATGCTGGCGCAGGAACTCGTCATGATAATGACACCGCGGCCTTGGCTTCTGCCGAGCTGGTTGTTGCCTATGTCAAGCTGCGATGCAGCAGAGAGCAACGGCAGTAGAGCTACGGAGAGAAAGTAGTGCGCTGTGGTGTTGACGGAAAACGTGTCGGCCCAGTCTGTGTCTACCGACGACCACATGGACCCCTGTAGCTCCGGAAGAGGCGCCGTCAGCACGTCACACTGGACCGGGGGATCTCGCCGGATACCGGCATTTGAGACGAGAATGTCGACGTGGCTCTCCCGGTGGTTAATGTAGTCTGCAAGCTCCTGGATATTCCGCTTGGACGACACGTCGCATGGTACGCTAGAGATGGATAAGTCGCATGTTCATATTTATGTACCGAGGAGTAACTTGCCCGAATGCAGCTCCTCCCGAGGATTGGCCAAGTTCGTTAAGCTCGGCCACCTTTTCTTGGATAGGCTCCGAGGGTAGAGCCACCACATAGACTCTGGCCCCATTCACCACGAGACCCTACCATCACCGGTAAGCTGCTGCAGAATCAAAACAAGTGCTGTATGTTGCGGAGCGCACCTTGCTGATCATAAAACCTAGCCCACTGCTGGCCCCTGTGACAATTGCGACATGGCCTTTCACGCCAAAGAGTTGTGCGATGTTGAGTGAGGCCATTATTTTGTGACAGGCGGCTTAATCATCCAAAAGGTGCAGATTAATTGGTTGGCGAGAAGTCGTAGTCGAGGGGTGGGTGGTCTTGGGGTTTATGTATGAGCTGCCGAGATTGTGTCTGTCGGGGAGGCCGATGTTTCAACTGCGGCATTTGTCACGGTTCTACAGAGTCTGAAGATCTCCTGCTCGAAGGTCCTTATTTTCTAGTTATTTTTATCCCAGTTTATAGTTAGATCTACCTCGAACACAACGGTCCTTCCCACATCTTGTCAAACCCTTTCTCGTCTTGGCCCCATGGTCTCCGTTCTTCCTCCTCACTCCTTATAGTGCTCCTTTGTCCTTTCTTCAGCCGCACTTAGGCATTCGGCCGTCATGGCTGTGTTCCTTGGAACGAGCTTCACCTTGAACTCCCGGGGGATCGCCACCAGTGCTGTCTTGAACTGGTTGTACTCGACGTAATCGGTGTTGGGTGGCATCTCCTCGCTGGCGACAATCTTGTATGAAGACAGCAGCCGAACTAGAGCCGCATACAAGAGGCGAGATGCAATGTATTGGCCGGAGCAGGCACGAGAGCCAGTTCCGAAGCTCAGATGAGCAAGCCCGACGCTCTCTGCCTCGGTGGGCGGATCCAGGCTCTTCAGCCATCTCTCGGGGTTGAACTTGCCACCGTCGGGCCCGAAATGATCAACGTCTAAGGAACTGCGTCAGCTTCACTCGTTGTGGCTCGGTGAATTGTCCAGGTGAACTTACCATGGTTGCCGGCCTGCGCATTGATGAGAATCATGGTCTTGGGAGGGATGATTGCACCATTCCAGTTGACTTCGGTGACTGTCTTGCGAGGGAGACTCATGGAGCTGACGGTGTAGTATCGACCAGCTTCCTTGATGATGGCATTGATGTATGGGATCTTTTCCTCCGCGTAGCAGCTGGTCCAGGCATCCCGTACGTCGGGGTAGTGGCGCTTGATGTCCTCATAAGCCCGGTCCTGCCAGAGCTGACCCTCCTTTGTCGAAAGAGAACCGAGGCAGGAAGTCAGAGTCCCCGGGATGGTCTCGAATCCACCAGAAACCAGAGAGAGGCAGATGGATGAGACCTCGACGCCCGTCAGCTTGGTCTCCTGATCCTTCAGGATGGCGGCCGAGATGCAGGGCTTATCCGTCCCTTTCTTGATCATGACGCGGACCTTGTCAAGAAGCAGGTTTAAATAGGCGTCACGCCGTTTTCGGAGCTCCTTGGACCGAGCATTCTTTTCGTTGTTGGGCAAGTATCGTAGAATGGGGACGTAGTCTTGCAAGTTCTCGGACGCACTTCGCAGCAGTGAGATGGCGGATCCCACATGCAGAATTTCGCGGAGCAAATCGTCGGAGACAGCGTCCATTCGGATGCCGTAGCAGAGGGTCAGGGTGGTGTTGAGCGCGTACCGCTGGATATAAGGCCGGACGTCGATCTCAATCTCGCCATTTCTCGAGTCTTTTTGTATATCCCTCAGGATGCAGTAGCTCTCCAGGTCAAACATGGGATAGTAGTTCTTCAGAGCGGGTCTTCCCAGTGCGGTGCCAGCTGCCTTGCGCTTCTTCCTGCAAGAGTCGTCCCAAGGAGAGGACCCGATGGTGAAGCCCTGAGTGCTGCTAATGACGCCATGGAAGGTGTAGAGCTTGGGACGGTCAATGACGGCATTCTGGTTGCCGAGAAGCATCTTCTTGCAGTCCTCAAATGAGTTGACTACCACGGCCCTGGTGTTTCCAAGCTTGATCTGGAAAACAGAGTGGTTGTACTGACGCCACCACTTTTCGCATGTACTGGCATGATCTTCACCAAGCTGGAGAAGGTGTCCCACCACCGGGACGGCACCAGGAATCTCTGGTAGGCCCTTGATATGAGGTATGTCGGTGGCGTACAAGAACTGCAAAAGATTAGGGCCGGCTCCAACCATGGGGGTAGTGACAGAGAAAACGTACATTGTAAAACACATAGGCCACCAGGACCACGGCGAGCGCCGTCAGCATTGGCCCGGCGTACTCATGGTCCCTGAGCTGGGCCCATCGATAGCCCAGAAGCTCTGGGCGCAGGTCAAACTTGACATCCATGAGGGCTAGGAACTTGGCGATATCACTGCTCGATGAACATGTGCGTGCACCAGTCGATAGCGATAAATACAGGTGATCAAAGCAAAAAGGTAGCGTTCAAGTTATGTTACAGATATGCTTCTTATCTTCAAAGGACAGCCCCAGGCACAGTCCCGCTTCCCCGCGATGTGGCGGAAGTTTGGCGTCGGACCCTCCGACGAGGGCCTCCATGATGAACAGTGCCACTTTATACGAGATAAAGCTATCAGTCATATCACCGTCGGCCGGATCGACGAGTGTCAGCATATCAAACAAGAGTGGAAAGGCCGATTGTCGCAATGCTGCGCCTTGCAACTGTTAACGATGGATCCTCGGTTGGAAGGCAAACCATCAATAAGAGCCGCGACTGTAACTTGGTGCTCCTGTTCCTTGATTCTTCGGCCGATACAACAGGCCATCTCTAGCTTAGAGTCATCCGGATGCTTTGAAGCACTTCTGTCACTTGGTCTCGTCAGACTTGCGACCAGTGGAGTTGCAAGATCAAAGTCACTGCCTGTGCTTGACATCGCTATGGGCAACCATGGGCATAAACAGAGTGAGCTGCAGCGTTGCAACGCGTGCGGAGCAGGCTGAGCTTATCCAATAGCTAGCTGGGAGAAGAAATGGTTCCGGAAGAGGCTGGCTGAAGAGTGTAGCTAGACCCAGAATGACACGCCATGGCGGCATCCAATCACCACATCTTGACCCCATTCCGTCTATGGACCGTAGGGCCACGCTGGCAACGCAACATTGTAGTTCACGGCCCTCTTTCAGCATCATTCTTCTTTGCTATGTCTTTCCTCCTCCGTAACTCCAGTTCCTATCACATTCAGTCTGTTGGTGGCTACTTTAATAGAGCAGGAATCTGCATTTATGTCGGCACCAACGGTCCGACGACAAGTCTCTGGTCCGCCGACCTGCTTCCCGTCAGAACGGAGGCACTATCAGGGGAGCGGTATCTTAGCGTAAGCCACGTTATCTTCTGTTGGTATTGTTGTTGCTGTTTTCGCCAGCCATGGAGAACCAGCGTCTCACCTTCTTTCCGCTTCGCCACGATGCTCCACTGTGAACCCTTGTCAAAAGCATAATTTGACGACATGTCAGATAAGTGAGACAGCCGACATTCGAGAGTCAGCCTTGCTCACAGCAGGGGTATCGGACAAACGACAAGCCAGAGAGGTGGGGACCATGATTCCCAAAGAGGGGGACAATAGAAAACCTCTCGGCTGAGAAATATGACGGGTCATAGCAGGGAAGAGAGAGCTGGCGACTCTATCTTGGCTAGTTGCAGTGATGGTTTACTTGCCCGACACACTGTTGGCATCTTCAAGCGCGCGCTTTAATAGATGACCGTGTCGGTTTCGGGAGAAAAAAGGACTGGGGACAGTCAAACAATCGATTGGTCTCTTGCTCTCACGATGAATTAGTTATGCAGGCTCAAGACCTTCCAACTACACTCAGCAACTCAATGACGCCCTACCTGCAGCCGCCTTGGAAGTATGTGATGTCCATTCTGCCCACAGCTACTGTCCCCTCTTCAAAACGTTCTCCGGCTACACCGGGTGAGCTCCTCTCCACATGACTTTCCAGGATTCTACACACCGTAAGACCTGGCATACCTGGAGAATGGTTGTGGGTGAGCCTCCTTCGCAAATGATGATTTAGTGGTTTTTGTCAATTACAGAGTAGGATCCCGACTTCCACGGCCTAGACAAGGTTCTACGTCCCTCTTGCCCGTAAACCGTTGATGGGTGCCACCGTTGGACTGATATTCATACGAAGCGTTCAAGAGTGGTCAAGTTGCATAGTAAGACATCACTGAAGAAAGTGATCGAAGTTTTCATTGCAGAGAAGCAGTTTCAATTGTGGTATTGCAAGCCTTTGTAAATGCATCCTATGCTTTGGTATCCAAACTTTACGCCCACGCCCAACAAACTCCTCCCATCTTTTTTCCACTGTCCATCATAGAGCCCAGTTCCCACCGTAAAACTCCATTGGCATTGCTCCTGGCATAAACCATGTTCAACCAGTATCAAAGCGACTTCTTCAGATCCTGTATCTTGCGCTGAATCTCCTTGAGCTGCTTCGCGTCCTTGGACTTGGTGGTCGATGCTGCGTCCTTGCTCTTTCGGACTTCGTGTTCCCAGATGTTGACGTAACTGGAGACGTTGGTGATGGACTTTTTCAGTAATGCAACGGAGTCGCCGTCGGCCGGGCAGGGGACGAGAGTAGAGATTTCCGCGTCGAGAGCTCTGGTGAGGAGTTGGTCCAGAGTCTGGGAGTGAAACTTGAGAATAGTTTCATACTTTTCGGTTTCTTCTCGAGCTTCCCGGCGGCTGAGAACATGTTCCTGGATGGGGACTTCATCGCCTCGACGCGCTGCTCGAAGTAGGCAATGTGAAGCTGCGCTGTCTCCTTGCGAAGCGACTCAGCGGCAATCTCTCGAGCAGTCGCCTTGGATTGTGCCTGCAATCGGAATGCCTCGACGATAGTAGCTGGCCCAGCTGTCTGGACAGGCGCAGAGACGGGGGTGGACTCAATGCTCCCAGACGTCGCGGATGTGGGGGGGGCTCTTGCCGGTTGACGTCGGCACTGGCGCGAGCGCCCGCGCTTTCGTTTAGCCATTTCCAGCCCGAAGACGCTTCAACAAAAGGGTGCTTATCGGCGGGGCGCCGAAATTCGGGGAGGAAGAAGTCGAAGATGGCGAAATTGACAGCTGCTGCGAAAACAAAAACTCCTGCTTTGTTAACAGGCCATGGTCCAGACGCTCTACCGCTTGTGCCATACGCTTGTAAACAAAACAACATTACGCTTGTTGCTAGGCGACCAGGCAACGACTAATTGGCTCATGTTGGCCAGCACAGGGGTCAGTCGTCCGTGTCGGGGCTGGCTATCGGGGCTGTCGGTATCGCTCGGGGATGTCGGTGCCGGTCGGCGCGGATAATCGTGAGCAGTTGACGCATCATGTTCAGTGGCGTCGTCGAGGCGATATCGTGTCGAGATGCATGGTTCCTGCTGGAGCTGTCAATCAAGTCACGAGCGGTAATAGCAATAGCATCAATGGGGCATGTGGCAAGCCAAGTGGAGGTCTCTCTAACAAATGATGGCCAAGTTGCCCATGCAACCAGTGCATCAACCCCCCAAGTCCTGGGCAACAGCTGATGAATCAAAGCGATGCGCATCGCATGGCATCGCCTTGGATTGGTCGGCAAGAGCAGGCCAGAGAGGAAAAGGAAACAAAAACAAGTCAAGGCATTGTTCACTTGAGCAATGCGCGTGGTAAAGCCTCAAAAATAAGGCCAGTTGACGAGAATAACCTGAAGGATGAAGGTAAAGCAGGAAGGAGGAAAATGGGGGGACGAGGGACGGGGGATGTGGGTTTTAAATGCCCGAGTCGTTGGAATGAATGCATTGTTTACTCATGTGCAGCCAATCAGACGCAGGCCGGGCCTTTGTTGTCCGCGCACAATCTCCCTGACTGCACCGGGGCCAGGTACCTTCCCCACCAAAAGTGCAATAAGGGCTTAACGCTCTCTCGCCAATTCTTCCAATGTTTCAGATAGTGATTTAGCAGTGTAAGCGTGGCTGAGGGACAATCACATTGAGCCCAGCCACACTGATGTGAGGAAGCACAAGCGCACAGCAGACGACACTTCCATTTGGCAAAGGCAAATAAGCAAATTCGTGCATCCGGACCTTTGTGTCTCTAAGAACCCATTTCGCTGTCGTTATCGCTTCCTACGTCAAATGAATCACTTATCTCAGTGGCGAGGTCGCGTCATAGGAGCACCTGTCTCTAATGCACTCTACAACCACCGAACAGCCATAGTGCAGGATGCTCGATGCTCAACACAAGCCCAACCGGTCTAATAATTTCCTAATCCTCCATCTATGCTGGTGGCGACTCAGGGAGGTGCCATCTTCCGATTTACTACACACTAGACGAGGGTTGACTTGGGGTGGTATCCTCAGCCTGATGCTTGAGTTTGCAGAACGCCTTCCTGTTTGACTACCCTAGACGAAGAAGAAGCACGGCTGGTGCGTGAAGGTGCACGTGACCCTACACACGTGATCTCCACCTTATTATGATACTGCAGCTTGCGAGCAGCTTCTTCATCATTGTAAAAACTTTTTATAATAGCGAGAACGAATTTTTAAAACAATAGCCTAAAATAGAACTTATACGCCTCTCTGATGGGTTAATTAAATAGCCTGAAGTCTAGCGCATCGCCTAGTGTATTTTTAGATTATTATAGTGACCTTATAGCCCTAAGAGGTAGCCTAGCCTATTAAATTCCATAAGTATATTATGCAACTCGGTAAATATCTTAGGGATGCCCTTTTATATATTAAATATATAAGAGAT
>SSHR01003627.1:0-11594 GCA_006518225.1 Fusarium neocosmosporiellum | reverse complement strand
ACAGGATACGCCGGCGCCGGCGCCGGCGTATCCTGTGAATCGCTCGGGGTTTCGGACCAGGCTCACGTAGTCGCCCTTGGAGCTTGCGCTCTCATCCTCGGGGACGCAAAAGTCTCGCTCGTCGCATTCGTCATCGTATTCGAAAACGCAGCTCTCACCAACGTCCTCGCCAAGTTTCCCCTGAAGAGGCCGCTCGGGGTGCTGATGATGGGCCTTCTTGCCAGGGTGCTTGGCGCGAGGACCCTCGAGCTTGCCCAGCGCGTGAGCGCGCCAGACCTCGGGGATATCCTCCTCATTGTCCAAGGTCTCGACGGCGCATCCAATGTTTCCGCACATTCCATTTTCGTCGTTCCAAAAGGGACACTTCTTGTGGAAGAGGTTTACTCGGTAGTGGGAGAAGAAGTCGGTGTTGTGGGTGAGGTCGTCGATGGCGGGTTTGACTCCGGCATTGAGCTTGTCAAGGGTCGCAAACGAGGCGCAGGCATCACTAACGATGGACTTGGGTGAGATCTGTTTGAGGACAAAGTTAGCAAGCCTAGGACAAAAGGGTGGACTTTGCGCGGGTGTATGGGCTGAGGCTGGGTGGCAAGCAATGACTTACATGGCAGTCGTCCGAGGAACTCTCGCAAGAGCCTGGAGCGCCCCAAAGGGCAAACACAGAGAGATAGAATAACCTGCTTGCAGATTTCATGACTGCTCGGCGACCGGCGAATTCAGAGTTTCGAGTCGATGCAGGCTGCGGGAACGACAGCGCGGGAACGAAGCGACGGGCCGACGTGCAGTGGGCAGTTAACCGCAAACGTCAAAGAAAAGACGGTATATGTTCCTCGCGAGGAGAGATTTGGAATCGTCAGCGAGTGAGGGTGACGCAAAAAAGAAACAAGACGCAGTGGTTTTGTCTATAAAGTGCTTTGTTGTAAGAGAGAGAGAAGAAGCGACGTATGAAGTAAGGCAAGTGGGTTGACAGGACCCCAGCGGCGTCGGCGGGCAGCGATGGACACCTTTCCTATTCGGTACAAGCGCCGTTGAGTCTCGAACGGTCAAATGTACCTTTAATTCTAGCACGGAGTCTCGAACAAACAAGAGATGAAGAAGAATAGGATAAACTGTTATGTTGGAAGGAATAGCTACAAGTTATAGGGCGAGCTACAGAGTCCATCAAGCCACGTACGGAATATCCTAAAGAAAAGATGCCACGCTGGCTGTTGATCAATAGGGCAATGCTTCTCTCCGAGATCCGTTCCCGGACGAATTTGAGGCGAAGCCGCAATTCGTGCGTCGCGGCCCCCGACGCTCCGTCAGCCTCGTCCTCCAATTGACACGATGCAAGCACTCAAGGGAGACATTAAAGAGCATTATTGCTACCCAGAAAGGGGATCAATAAAAATATCCAACTTTGCAATAACCACAAAGAAGCATGTCAAACCAAAGTCCTTCTTCTTTGTCTGCCCAAGCTCGGATATGCAAGTACTCTCTCTCTCTTCAGCTGCAATCTGTCCACAACACAGAGTGGCAATTACAAAGCAACTATTGATTTACAAGCAAACCCATCGCCCAAATGCACTCGGAGAGTTTTGACGTAAAATCAGGCGATCTTCCAGGCACCGCAGACAATCAGCCCAGCAATAATTGTCACAGCAGGGATTGGGTAGTGGTTCACAGCATAGAACCGAGAAACCTTGTGTGGCATCTATCAACCAAGGTGAATGAATTACTCCGTACGCTACAAATAATTCACCCTTCGTGTTTAGACTTTTTTATACAAAACCATTGCATGTGAATTGCTATTTTCAGAAGGAATGCTAATCACTCTTCAAGAACCTTTCCTCATCTCCCCCTCCATCCTCCGGAATGCTCCATCCAACCACCACTCCCAAATGACATGTCTCTCCAGTGTTTCCTCTTCCCTCACTGTGGATCTGAGTCAGCGGTCTCAGAGTTGAAAGGTGTGGCACTCTCAGCAACCCATGGACCTGGAACCAGCCACAACTTGGATAGCTTCCCCCCCCCCATGGCTCAAAGCCACACCTTTTTGTTCCTGGTTCTCGACTTTTGACGTGGTGTGATCTTCAAGCATTCAAGTGGATCTTTTCTCCAGGGACGCAGGCACAGCTCATCAATGATAGGGGTCTTTCTTGTGCCTAATCTACGAGCTTATCGAGGCCAATTTGTAGACCAATACAGTCGCAATCTGTCAAGCTTCTTGTGCTATCAATACAAGACTTATTATAGATGCTCGCACACGTCTCTGCCTCATCCCAGCTAATACGCAGTATGCGATCCTACATCCAGCCATCCCTCCAAATCATATCCCGGTCTCGCTTCCATGTTACCTATGTAACTCCGGAACCTTTCCGCCCACTCAAGACCAATCCTTCTCTCCTCGCGCCTGTACACGATGTCACCAATGGATACCTCCCAACTCCACTCCCCAAGGGGAGTCGGCAATAAGCCGCATGCCTGTCTGCCTGCCTTCCTTCGCCTGGCCCATTCAAGATATAACCATGACTGCTTGGCACGGCCGCCCCGTCAGGACCCAAATCAGAGACGATAGAAAGGATGATTAGAAAACCAGTAAACACTCTCTTGAAACCCATACAAACGCCAATCGCGTTTCCGGACCGTTCCAGATCCAATTCCGTATTAGTCTGTACCCATGTCTCGTTGCCGTTACCGCGGAGCGGATCCAACTCGCGACTCCATCAGCAGTGATCCATCCTCCCCGCTCTGCCATGCCAACCAGACAACCAACTTGTGGTCCATGCGTCATACACACCGGCACGTCAGCCCGAGGAACTGGTTGGGGAGCCGCTCGTTGAATCTCGAGGATGAACGGTGCGGTGTTAGGGCGGCATTGATCATCAAGGCCAGGGTGACCATCGAGCACTGAGGTATGGGACGTTGCGCGCGTATTGAACCAACAAAGTCTCATTTTGCTTCTCTTCTTATATCTTAACGTGTAGACCGTGAAATCGTGAGACGACGTCGGAATCTCGGTCCGAGCTCTGCGTTTGGCGCCGACCGAAGGCGCTGTAAAGTAGATATGTATGATAGGTAATTGAAGGGGAAATCTGAGTCGTGTGGAGATGGGCTAATTACTGAGGTGGTTGGAAGTTGAGTTCTCGCCTGGTGAGCACATGTTAGTCACCAAGGACATGTACGCGGGGGGCCTCAGAGCTCGAGGATGGAGCAGGCTCAACAACTTACTTGAACAAGAGGATGTGTGGCTCTGGCTCATGAACTTCGTAATGCTCCCATCCTAGACTCTGCAAATGATGGTTAGTCTCGCAATCCTCTCCATCATGCCCGCATCATTCCCCGATCGAAGCGTGGGGATGGCGAGGGCGCGGGTGCCATACCTGAGTGATGCCAAGAGCTCGCCATTCCTCTTCCCACAAGAGCTTGAGGGTGCCCTTGGCGGTGTCGTGGTAATCCTTGGGGATTGCCTTGAGCATAGCTTTGGGAAGCTGGACATGGCGGTATTCGAATTCACTGTCCGAGTATCGGGCCGAGTAGTGGATGGAGTCGATGTACTCTTCTAATCGTGCGCGCTCAGAGTCTGAAAGGGGCCGGGGCGACTTATTCCGGCGAGAGGTGTCAATGTCCATGGGCATTTTGGCGGGTTGTTGTTGTTGTGACGCGGGGGAGATATAGCTCGAGGTTTCGAGAATGCGGGGAGGGGGCTTCTGGAGCTCGGTTGATCGATCGGTGAAGGCGGGTCAAATCAAGGCTCGTTTGCACGGAACGACTCCCAATGATCCGTGTGCTTGTTGATGGGGGGTTTATCCCGCGCTGTTTTTGTATTTCGCTCCGGCTTCGTGGGACGAGGCGGAGAGGAAGGCTGGGGCTTTTTGAGAAGCTTTTATAAAAGTCACGCGAGATCGGCAGTTGGGTCTCTCTCGCAGCACGAGGCTGGTTTTTTTTTTTTTTTTCTCAAGGCGGTCAAAGGACCTTCCCGGGGTAGGACTTAGACGGGGACGAGGGTTGTTTCTTGGGCCGGGTCGCTCTCGGTCGCGGAAACAGGCGTGAACAGGGAGCTCGTCGGTGGAGAGCTTGTGCACGCGCGCTTGGGGCACGACGAGGACGAATATAACGAGAGCCGATCGAAAAGCGTGAAAGCCGTGCAAAAGAAGAAAAAAACCGGCAGTAGTAGTCGAGTGGTGACGAACAAGGAGGATGCGATGGTGGGTGTAAAAAAGAGAAGAACAGGGCGGAGGAGGAAGAGAGTAAGGGGGAAGGAGAAGAGTTGAGGAGGGAGAAAAATAAGGATTTTGGTGTTGATGGTGTTGCGGCGGGTTTTTGGAGCGAGCGATGGAAAATGGCAGCAACGGCGCGGCGCGGGTCGATAGGTGCTCGCTCGGGGAGGGGAGGTACCTTCCGTGAGCGGGGGTGGCCAGTCGGTGCTTGTGCGTGTGCGTGTGCGTGTGTGGAAAGATGAAGAAAAGTAAACAAATGGGTGTCATAGTAATTTCTATCCATCACACACCTACATGACAACACCTAACCCACTTTCCCAGCCATTCATTCAATTTTTTTCTTTCTTACCTGCTGCAGAATTGTAAACAGAGTGCCTTTTGGGGTAGCCCGTAGGAGCCACAATACCCTTGCCTTGTCACCTTGTTTTTTTCTGTTTGGTTAATGACGAAAGCCACAGCCCATATTGGATGCCCAAGCATAGCCTCCACGGTGTCTCACTTTGGCCACGATGCTCTCACCAGAGAAGGCAGAACTCATCCATGGAAGTCTGTGGAAGTGGAAAACATCCCATGTCACTTCTTCAGCTGTCACCCTCTCTAGGCGCGACATGATCGACAGCTTCTGCGTCGGCGGTTGGGCGAGAAGTGCAGAATCGCCCTGGTCACAACGGCCGAGCTGCTTCTTCTGTCGACAGGGATCCGGGGACTAGACAGCCGTTGGAACTTTTCTGGTCGTCTTTTGGTTTCGACCGGTGATAACAAACAGCTTCGTAGGTCCGTGCTCGTGGGGTGGTGGGGTGTGTTAATGTCTTGAAAGTCTTGAAGCTATACCGAGTCCACGTCTGATTACAACTCTTAGCGAGGCAAAGCCTGCATCAGACAGACGCCGGGGGTCTCCCATCTTGCATCCATTCTTTCGCCATCCATTCCCTTTGCTCCCCTCAATCTGGATATTACCGTGATGACACAGGTCGCTGAAACCCCAGCACGTGGCGCCCACACCGTCATATCTCAAATCTCTCCCCTGCTGTCATCACCAAAGGACGGAGCACAACATCGGTAATACTACACATAACATGCATTTCATACTTCCCATCTTTCCGACTTCATCCCGCACAGAAGCACACATCACGTCATGAACCAGAAATGATGTCATTGTCTTCATTTCAGCCTGCAAGCCCTCGGGCAAGGATCCTCCTCGTTCGATTTGCCCTTTCTTTTTGTCTGGCCCTGCTTTTTTTTCTTTTTCACCCCCGAGCCGAACCCACCAGCATCTGCCTGACTGTGCCTGGATCTGCCTGGTTTCTTGCGGCGCTGCCCGGCCCCTCATGATAACCCACAGAAACACGAATTGCATTTCTGTCAACTGATGCATCTCTGGTTTTTGGTTCCGAATGAACTCGGTCAACTCCGCCGTCCCTCGGAAGCCTGTGGCAACCCGGAAAACCAGGGCCCCCATCTTCTCGAACGATAACCGAAACTCTCCATTGTCGTCGGTCATCCACGGGTCTGGTAAGCTCACGTACCACTCGGCTGGCTGGAATGAATTATGGTCCCTGCGTAGGGTTCCGGCTCCAACATTGACCTCGTTCCTTGTTAGGCCACCTGGTCCTAGCAAACATCATTGGGGTAAATGCATGTCAAGCCGAGCCGAGGTGACGGCATGTATTAGCTCGGAGACTTCCAGAGACCGTGCATGATGGGAGCTGCCCTGGATCACTCGGATGAAATGAGTTCATATCCGTCATCGTCGTGACTATAGGAATGGCACAGAGCCCAACGGTGGCGCAGTACCTCGCCCGGCCTCCTTCAACGCAATATGGTTGACAACGTTCCCAATCTTGGCCTTGATGCCTGTGACGTTAATCCCCCAGTCCCGGATGTCAGAAAACTTGCTCTGCTTGAATAACCTGAGCGTTTCAAGAGATAATTCGTCTCCGGGACGATGAAATGTCCATCCAATGGATATGTGAAAGGCAGTGCCCACGGCGTCTCTCGTATCTGGGTCGTTCGTATTGCGCTGATACAGAGTCGGCTGGCCAAATTGGGTCGCGACGGCGTTGCTCCTTGCCAGGAGAGCCGTGAGGTCTGGGTTTGGGGCTCGTACTGCCTCTTCGCTGTCGGATCCTGCTTTACTCACGCCACTAGCAACGCGAAGAATGAGAAATGTGCGATCCGAATCGGGGGACCTATACCACGCAAGTCCTCGAGGCCTCACGATGAATGGAGCAATGCCGCTGCTAGTGAACGTTTGCGTGATCTTGTCCAAAAACTCGTCCTTGTTGCCCGTACTGAGAGACAATGGGCGCGACAGGCTGATATGCAGTGGCAGAGGAGATCCCAAGTCGCTGGTCAAGAAGTTGAAGAGCTCAATCTCACCCGATGCCTGCTTCTCGATGTCCGCCAACAATTCCGTCAAGAGGGCATGCTGTGCCGTGGAAGGATGCCCTAGATGATATCAATTATGCACATCATGGCCTAAAAGCCTTGGTACTTACACTCGACGTAGAGATGACTCGGCCAGTTTCCAACCACATGAGGAACTTGGCGCTTCCGTCCCTGATGGAGGCTTGGGTCATCCACAACACTCTGGCGAACGGTAGAAGCATATAGGTCGTGGAAGGTGTCGGGCAACGGGGGCATGGATGAAGCTTGGGCATCCTTGAGTTGAGGCCGAGCGCCGGCATCGGTAGTTGCATTGCTCGGACTCCTATCCGTGGTGTCCGACGTTCGGGGTGAGTGGGCCGCCGTGCCATCAGCACCCTTCCGGCGCTTGATGCGGCGAGAGTCGGGGCCGGAGTCCTCGTCCGCAGAGTCAGAGGAAGAATAGTCAACAAGAGCCATCGCTATGGCTCGTGATTGGTACCGTCGCGCCCGGTGTCGGCATAAATAGATGAACGTGTACTCCTCGTATTGATTCTAGAGCCTGTCTAGACTGCGGGACTACCGATACCGATACCGAGGGTTTACTGGAAGATGATTCCTGTTTTTGCGCGGTCTGAAGAGTCTGGAAGCAGCTGGCTGAACCTAGGCAAATGGGAAGTGTGGGGCGGTGAGGAAGGCGGGCTAGGTATTGTTTGAAGCATCCATATCTTCCAGAACATCAAGACTTAGGAACCATTGTCCACCCAAGTCCGTGATTCTTGGAAGCTGGAAGCTATAGAAAGCTGGACAAGACTGTTCCTATCACACCCAGCAAAAAAAGAAGGTTTTTCGAACACGTAGAGCATTGCTACAGTGGTAGCATAGATCTTATCGACATGCATCGGCGATCCAACATTCGTTGTAGGGTAGCATTCACGCATATCGCTGATCAATTGCGTTGTCAAGACTTGGCTAAGCATGGGTTTATTTCCCAACAAGAATCATGCCCAGAGCTGGATGCAGAATTAAGCAGCTTGACTGCTTTATGCCGCGAGAGATGACCCGTCCCTGAGTCCCTGCATTCGTCCGAGCAGGTTAGCAGAGCAGGCTAGCAATGTGATACTGCAAAGTGCTTGCATCGGCGGTGTGTGACTTTTCGTGTCCGTGTCTTGGGTCTGGGTCATGGCCTGAGTGTAGTGTCCGGGTCCCCCGGTCCCCGAGCTAAGCCTTGGACGCCCGGGAAGCCGGGGCACCGCCATTGGAGTATCAGGGCCTGGGCCCGTTCAGCGGCCGGCCTAAGAGGTCCCTTCCAGCAGTAGCGGGCAGCAGGCGAGTCCCTTTGGCGGCAGGGTTCATCAATCCCAAGTGCTATTTTTTGCGATATCAGGTGACAGCTTAACCGATGGGCTTCGTTCCCTTGCAACGTCGACCTGTGACCTGTGAGTCGATTCAAAGTTATCCGGTTTACAAACTTTGAACGACTTTTTCTAGGGACGCGCGTTGAGGGTCTAATTAGTTCGTGTAGCTGACGTCGTTCTCAACCGTTTGATCCGGACAGTGCCGCGATCCGAAAGACAAAAAGGAGGGCGAGCGATCGTTCCAGGACATCCGAAGCAGGTGAATGATGGATGGATGGGCGACATGGGGGTCGGTGGTGAGTGTGTGCAGTGCAAGGGGCACTCGCACTCTCCAGTAGTGACAGGAGCTGCCCCTCCCCCTCCCCCGCGGAATGTCTTGAAGACAATGGATGAATGGCACCGGACGGGACGGGCTGATTAGGCGGTGCCTGGGGGGCGCTGGGCCGGCGTCGATGGTGTTAAGCCAGAGCCGGAAGAAGCTTGCCAGGTGTGGACAGCACGGACGAAGTTGACGGGTAAAGGTTGCAGAGGAAGCTCGAATTGAGTCACGAGGAGCTTCAGCTTGACCCCGCTGATGGGGTCCCTGAGGTGGTAGTGGACGCATGATGGAAGGCGAAAGGAGGGGGGACGAGACCACGCCGAGATCTGTAGGTAGGGTGCTTTGCCTCACCTCGCCTCGTACCTGCCGCACCTTGGAGCTTCTTTTTTTTTACTCCATTGTCCTTTGCCTGTTTTAAAAAGGGACCTGCATCTCCTCCATCCCGTTTTGTTTCTCTCGTTTGCTTCATCCTGTCTTCTACATCCCGGGAGTGCCAATATCCTAGACTGCAACCTTACATGGTCTCATTCGCCGACCGATACGAGATCCCAAGACTCGACGACGTTGCCTTACCGCTGTCATAAACTTAAAAGGCCCCTTGGCCCATCCATCACTGCCATCAGCGACTCAACTCTCGGTGCTCTCAATTCACTTCTTTCAACCGATCACGACTCCGACCGACCAGCGACTTGCCGAGCACACGACACGCACATCGATACACACCGAAGCGGACCTTGATCTTGTCTCTTGTTGTTCAAAGATCAGATTCTTCTGTCGCCACTATGGAAGAATCCAGAGATAAGCAGTGGGTGAGTTTGACAGCCTTTTGCGCAGTACGACCCAGTCTTTTTTCCCGTTCCGTTCCTTGATCTTTCGTCAAATGTTCCGTGCGCTTCTCTGCCCAACGTCATCTCACCAGGCCCAATCGAGAGCAAACGTCAGGGACCCCAGCAGGACCCTTTCTGATTGTCTCTGTTGCGCCAATGCCGATCCCCGTCCTTCCGGGATCCGTCGTCTTGATGCTGCTTGGGTCAGCCTCTTGGTGTACGCCAGCGCAACAGCCAAGAAGGCACTACATCATGAATCAGCCCCATCCACGCAAGCTGGATGACGTTTCTAATGAACCACCCTCGCCCTGCATCAGTCGCATCATGCTTCTTGTGTGATTTGCTATTTATTGTCCACTCTAACAATTATTCATAGGCGAAAGCTTACATTCTCGACCCTTTGACTGCTCCTGAACCGAACCAAGAAACTGGCATTGGAGCATCTCACAACCTTTCAGCGCAACTACGCAACATATCTCTCTCAAGCTCAAGCCCAAGCCCGAGCCAAGACCGCACCGAAGATCGCAAGCACAAGCATAAATCATCTCATAGCCATCGACACCGCAGCTATCCTACTCCTCCTACTTCCGCCAGCCCAACTCGTTCTGACTTTCATCCCTCGAACCCCTTCTCGGATTCTGCCGCTGCCCGACAAGCTCACTCATCCAAGTCGCTGTCTCCTCCAAATTCACCCCCGGCCGACTCTCGCCGTTATCCACCCAATTCTGCAGTCACCCGTTCGTCCAGCGCCCGGGTTCCCCAGCAGTCAAGCCTTCGACCTCCGCCTGTACACCACCGCAGCTTCAGCGCCGGCAATTGTGACATCTCACGCAAGCCCTCGCTAAACCAACGATTCCCAGGCGACATGTCTCACAGACCACTCGAAATCCTCCGAAAAGAGGCCCGCGCAGCTGATCGCGCTCCCCATCTGCGACGAAAGCAACTGCCTGTTACCGATACCATTGATGCTCTCGACACCATCGGTGGGACGTACCATCACGGCGGCCCTTATGACGCCACTCTTGCCAGCCGCAACCGAAACAAGCTCTACTCGCCCGTTGCCGCCGTCCAGGATTCCAACAACGAGGCCATTCGTGCCACCCCCAGAGAGTACCTGGAGGACTCTCTCAGGCGGCATATTCCACTTCATGGGACTGCTACAATCCCCAGCGGCGAGCAGGATTTCCGTGGCGACATAATTGAATATGAAGAAGGTGCCGATCTCATGAGAGAACCCGATGCGGTCGGCGGCGCATACAAGCGTTGGGACGGTATTGTATGTACCCTTGTTGATGTACCCTATTGCTCTGAGCTACCTACTAACAGAGGCAGAAATACCATCCTGATGACCTCAAGGGTAAGGGTGAACCTTCCTACACTTACGAAAAGGACTTGAAGGAAAAGAAGCGTCTACGCCGTGGGGAACCAGTCGAGTACGAATTGTCATCAGGCATGAAAGGTAGCAAGCGCCCTCCCTTCAGCCACCACCGAAGCTACAGTGAGAATCCACGATCGGCACCTTCTCATGATGGGGCTTCAGATGGAAACGGGCTCCGCCGCAACAACTCGACAGGCCGACATCGCCTGAGCGACGGTCTCCGACGACGCTTTGGTAGTATCAGGCGTAAGAGGGCCGAGGAGGTTCGATAAGTGCCCTCGGACGCTGTATTTCTTTATCTCTCTGTTTGAATTTTGGCGTTATCGTGCTGGCGGTTGATGATAAGGAGAAACTCTTGTTGGGACTATGACGTGTATACAATGGCGAGATGTTACCGATGACGACACGGGCGCGATTAGGATTTTGTGTTTACTGGGCAGCGCCTGTCCTTGCTTGGCAGTGGCAGAGATATCTTGAAAAAAAAAAAAGCGCCAAGTATGGTTACTTTGGCATGACATGAGCGAGTAAAGCTATGAATTATTTCCAATACGGCCGAGTCGTGTCATGTGCATTGTGTTTGAGGGTATGTTTGATAGATTGTCAAGACCATCTGGATGACCATAGAAATTTTTGGAATGTATTGCTCTACTTGTGCCCAATTGTTTATGAGGCAACTAAACAATGGCAGCCATGTAGCTTAGCTGCACAAACTATATATCCGATACACGACCTCATTCCATAACAATACACCTCCTGTCAGACTAGAACCTTAGAAATACGCCAGACCACTCCATCCCAACACTCCCTCAAGCTCATCCCTCAGCTCCGCAACACCATCATACCCGCCCTTGCCGGCAACCTCTGCCCTCTTTGCAGCGCCCAGCTCAGCCCACCTCGCCAGAATAGCACCGTCGACGACGGTTCGTCCCGCGGCGGCCTCGACGCCCACGGGTCGCGTACCACTGGGCAGACGGTAGGCCTTTGCGTTGAGACCTCCGTAGGGAGTCAGCGCGGGGAGGAGCTGGTTCGTGACGGAGAGGAGACGGCGGTATGTCGTCTCTGGGAGGGGCACGAGGGTTGAGAGGTGACCTGATGGGGAGGCGAGGAGGAGGATGTGGGAAGGGTCCGAGGGGGAAGGATGGGCTGGCGGGG
>SSHR01003594.1:0-16048 GCA_006518225.1 Fusarium neocosmosporiellum | reverse complement strand
ACCCAGAACTCCATGTCTGGCCCGCCACCATCCCACCAACCATGGACCCAGCACTTGGGGCCGTTTCGATCTCACTTGGCCTCCTGTCGCCGTTTTTAATCGTCGTCGCTTGGATCTCACCTCATGCAAGCCTATTGGCCTTATATGTGACCATAGTTCGCTTCCTCTTTTGCTGTCCACTCGATCCAATCCCCAACTCATATCTGTAGACTCGACCCAACGCGGTGCTTCAAGTACCTGCCTTAACCGTCACGTAGATCTCTCGCTTGCATGTTGGCCAACGTCGTATGAGGTTGCTTTCTCGGCCGGCCCGCACGTGAAACTTTGCCGGCGCCGGTTCCCCCCAGTCTTTGTTCGCCTCGGCTTTATCTCAAAGGGAACATCACCATTAGGTGGCTGCATTTCCCCTCGCCAGTATCCTGGTTCGCTGAACCGGTCGGACATAATCTCCTCCTCCTGTCTGGCTGTCTCCTTCCGTCTCCTCCTTAAATCTCTCCGTCTTCGAGCAACAGAGTCCGGTCGTCCTTCTTGACCCGCTGACAATAGATCAGCCTGCTCCATAAATCCGGGCCCGCATTGCATCATACTGATGCATCACCCTTGTCCAGCTTCCCCTCGGCTCCTCGTCTTGTGACGCCTGACCGGCTGGAGGCTTTCCCTTTGGCTGACTTGCGAGTACGGGGCCAATCATATCGGCCCGTGCGGCCGGCTCGTCTGTGGCATCGTTTGCTTGGGGTCCTCTTGGCGAGCAAGAGGCGTTTGTCTCGGCCCTCGATTCCTCCATATCCTCACACCCAAGACCCTTGTTCTGCTGGATCTGCTTGCTTGCTCAGTTTGCTCAAGCCCATGTGTTGGTTTTGGCACCCACAAGTCTTGACCCGTATCCGTATCCTTTTGTTGGATCAGAACATGTTGTTCCATTCAGCTCTGGCCTCTTGCAGGAGCGCAGAAGCAAGTGCCCGCGTTGAAGGCCGGCTATAATGATCACAGAGACAGCGTCCGTCTGCTTAGGCACTGATACCAGTACCTCCAGATACCATCAGGGCGGATACGGGTTGTGGAAGGCCCAGCGAGTCACCACTCACCAACCGCGCCACACTGACAAGGTACTGGTGTCAAGCAGCCAACCGTCGGCTTGCCGTAAGAGTCGTCGAGGCCCAGTCCGCGTTGAAGCCGTCCAAGATGAGGTCAGACTACAGTCAGTCTTGATGCCATGAGAGCCGCGTCTTCCTTCGTCCAGCGTGTCGGTCCTCTCCCACTTCGAAATCCCAGATGCATGCACGTAGTACGCTAAACGCGACCTCGTGAGCTCTTGTCAAGACGCGGCGCGTTATCAGGCTCCTTCGAGGGGAGCTCCGAGAGGGCCACTTTCGCAAACCGCCGGGTCTAGCAGAGTAGCCGGCGTCATGCATTTCCCAATCCAGCAGCTTGCTGCTCCCCCCTTCGCCATCACATGGATCGACGCGCGCCTGGCCAGGGCATCTTCTCACCGGCCGCAGCCACGCTTGGGTGGAATATTACCGATGCTGACATTGCTCGCCATGTGCCGTAGGGATAAAGCTGCGAGAGCCCAAGAGCTTTACAGAATTGACGCGCCCGCATTGTCTCGTCAAGCAAGTCAGTTATGACAAGACCCATCAGAATGCGTCGCTACTGTAAGTCCTAGCACACCGCAGCTCTCATCTGCTTGGACTAACGCTAGCTCCAACACGACTGGTCGCGCTCGGTCCTGTCAGGCGGGCCCGAGCAGAGGGACAGTCAGAGGTGGCACCGATCTGTCCGTCATTCGTGGTCTGCCGATATATTTGAATGTTGTGAAAGTTGGCCCTGCCTTGACGTGCATGTGGGCAAGTCGGGAACTCGCTCTCAAGGTGTTTTATGCGTCTTTCGTCCTCGACTTGAGAATTCAGTCGGACTGGTTTCATCAGTTAGGTTCCGTTGAGTTCACTCGTCACCAGGCTGTCTGCCATCTCGCTCGATGCCCCTCAGTCACAATCCTGGTATTTCCAGTGAATCAGGATCAGGCTGCAGGGATCTTGATGACAATACTGACGGAGCCAAGCTCTGAATGTTGACCATCCTGCCTGATTGGCCTGTCCTTCGGGATGCTAGCCATCGGTGACATGAATTCCGCCGCCACAGCTGAACTTCGTTCTTTCATGCTATCCCAAAGAGTGAGGATGCCGAGAAGATGATCGATTCCACCGTTCAGCAGGAAATCATGATCCAGCTTGCTTGCGCTCTGTGCCCGCCGATGTTACTCTTCACCCCAAAAAGTGCCTGTACAGGTATTGTGGGTGTACTGTGATGCCTCGACAAGGTGAAAACGGATTAGTCGTGAGCGTAATGATTCCGCATAAGCGACGCGGTACTTGTAATTGCAGCAGGACGTGCGACGAATAATGACCGCGGTCATCATGTATATTGTCCACTCTACCTGTCCGATTGTGTAACGGCGACCTTGTTAGTTGCTCTTCGGCATGTCAAAGAACAGGTTTGTCTTCTTTGACACGTACCTCAGTAACGCCGGTCAAGTTGATAGACCTCTGCTCTTGACCATGCAAGCCATAATCACCTGCTCGAAGATTGATGCCGTCTCCCCTGTCCGGAGTCGAAACCGACTGCCTACTATGTAGGTCGGGACCGCTTCGTGATGACACTCTGCGTTTGAATGCAGCTTCTATACCTCCTACCATCCAGGGATACTTGGTGGCTCATGGAAGGCGCTCACGACGCCATTTCGATTGGTTCTGGCCCTCGCGTGCATGCTGAGGCTGGACGAAAAGCCCACCCAGATGCTCCCCACTGCGACAGTGGTCGACATGTCACTGCATGTCTATCCTCTGGTACCTCCGGACGAGCCGACATTGTCTAGCTGGACAGCTCGCTTCGACACCTGGCTGCAATGTCGTTGGCTTAGAGCATGAAGACATCTGGCCTCAAAAGAAGCGCATACTCCACCGTTTCGGGGCGCGCGGCTATCTGGAATGGCGTACTGGAGACATCGATCAAGTCAGATATTCGGTTAACTCTTGAGGTGCACTTGGGGGATATGAGAGTTTGTGGTCGACTTGAACGGCGGTCGAGTTGTACCGGGCTGTGCTGTCAACTTGGACGCCAACGTCGTGAAGCCATCATGTTTTTAGCGCCAAGATCATCGACATGCTGCTCGAGACCCTGGTCAAGTCTTGTGAGACTCTCATCATACGAGGCCACACTTCCACAGCCAAGACTGGTACTTCGGAAGACTTGGCTAGATAATCATGCGGCAGGCATACCGAGCTCGCCACTGCCATCACTGGCCAACAACACCCAAGGGTATGACGAGCTTGACTCTGCTCTTGTCTTTCTCTCGACTTGGTGAGGTACTTGCCATTTCCTCATCAGAGTTTCGGCTATGTTGTTGTTCCTTGGGGAATATTGTAGTCGAATGTTATTGAGACACCATGGCTTTCCTAACATCCCGGCGGTTGGTGTGGTAAGACGACTGGGAGCTGAAGCCTTCTCACCTAATAGCAAACGCACATCTGAAACTTAAAAACAGGATGTTGAGTCCATGCGAGGCCAGTGCGTTTTGCATTAGGACTGGCGAATGTTGCTCATAATTTGGTCCTTGTGCGAGAGCGGGATACCTGTCCGGACCGGGACGCGTCGTTGATGTGCGGCTGAAAGAGAATAAATCAGACGCCTGATTGCGACTGTCACTCTTGCGTATTCTCTGAAGCTAGACGCCTCAGTGTAGACCGTGGGTTCCCATGTCCTATCAAGCAGCTGGTGATTCTGAACCGAGCTCGACGAAGCTGGGGTATCCAGATGACGAAGGGAATCGTGACATTTCGAATTCTAATTCGAACAGAGCTTTGAGTGAGATAGTTAGTCCTAGGTTCTTTTGCTTGAAGGTGGAGGGCTCCTGGTGATAGGTGGTGGTTGCAGCGCAGGACCTATATCTCTTACTCCTAACGACGAAACAGATGCCGAAGAGTATCAGAGTTATTGTTCTAGGATCGACACAGGACGTCAAATTGACCGCAGATTATTCTCGTAAATGCCTTCAAGCTGAAGAAAGTGTCGCAGAACGAGGATTAATGACGAAGGGCGAACCAGGAAGGTAGGCAGGTAGTTGAAGAGGTGACCGAGTCACGTGACAACCGCAGTAGCTCTTGCTGGTCATGTGATGACTTCTTAAAAGGCTGAGGGCGCGTTCCAGGCTGCTTACCAAACGTGGGTCGAAAAATTCATACCATGGTCTTGGCCCATGGGTGATGGAAGTATTAGTGTCTTTCTAGACTACTCTGGAGTGTTGAAATGCTGATGTTGAAGCAATTACGCATCCATTATAAAGTCGAGCTTTTGACTGCCACTTTGTTTTGACCTAGGTCTTATCGATAACGGCCCCACTATCACTCTCAATTCGCCTGCCAAACTAGATGCTTGCTCAACGACATACTTTTCATCACCTGCTCACAATCTGCTTCACCACTTGTGACGAAGTCGAGAAGAGATGGCGAGCTTAAAAAGATCTCAGGAAGGCGATGCCCTAGCATCCAACATCTCGAGCAAGGTCTACGTGCGCTCGACTCGAAGCGGCAAGGTGCAGAAAATTGTTAGAGAAGTCTACTTGCGAACAGACATTCCTTGCTCCTCCAAGCTTTGCAAGGCGTGTCTTCAGTATGCCCCCAGAAATGCCGCTCAGCAGGGTAAGTTCTGGTATGTCTCCCTCTTTTTCAAAGTACTGACAAAGATGCAGCTCAGCCCTTTGTCCTCTCGGACAAGCCAGCAGGTACCAAGGCATTCCCCCAAGGACACTACTTGATCCCTGATACCAACGCGCTGCTCAACGCCATGGATCTGTTCGAGCAGAGCTCCGCCTTTTACGACGTCATCATCTTGCAGACTGTGCTTGAGGAGCTACGGAATCGGTCATTGCCGCTCTACAATCGGCTAATAGGGCTCACCAAGAGCGAGGACAAGAGATTTTATGTCTTCTTCAACGACTTTCGACTGGAAACATTTGTCCACCGCGAGGCAAATGAAACCGTCAATGACCGAAATGATCGGGCTGTGCGACTGGCCGTGAAATGGTACGGCGAGCACCTGGCGCGCACAAAGGCCAAGAAACTCCCTGCAGTGGTGATGCTAAGCGACGACCAAGACAACCTCCGCAAAGCCAAGGCAGATGGGCTTCACGCATCTTCTCTCAAGGACTATGTCAGCGGACTCGAGGATGGCGAGAGGCTGCTGGACATGGTGGCAGAGTCGCAAAACCAAGGGTCGTTTAAGAAACAGGGGCAGATGTTATATCCCGAGTACTTTACACTCTCAAGGATGATGACTGGGGTCAAGGCCGGCTTGATGCATCAGGGCATCTTCAACGTCTCACCATACAACTATCTAGAGGGTTCCATCAAGGTTCCAGCATTCCCCAAGCCTCTGCTGGTCCTGGGTCGCGAGAACATCAACCGTGCCGTCGACGGCGACGTGGTCGTTGTCGAGGTTCTTCCCCAAGATCAGTGGAAGGAGCCTTCGACAAAGATCATCGAGGAGGAAGCCATCACGAAGAACGAGAACGCAGACGTGGAGGAGAGCCAAGACCTTGTGTCGGAAAAGGAGCGCAAGGCTCTGCAGGAGCAGGTTAAGAAGACCCAGAAGGGTTTCTCAGAAGGCCGCCCGCAACCAACTGCCAAGGTTGTCGGCGTAATCAAGCGCAACTGGCGCCAATATGTTGGCCACATCGACCCTTCGTCTGCGAGCAAAGCGTCCAGCCAGGGCCGCAAGCAGGACAGCGTCTTCCTCATCCCCATGGACAAGAAGATTCCAAAGATTCGACTTCGTACACGACAAGTTGCAGACCTACTCGGCAAGCGACTTTTGGTCACCATCGATGCCTGGGAGCGCGACTCTAGACACCCCATCGGACACTTTGTACGCTCTTTGGGAGAGTTGGAGACCAAGGCGGCCGAGACTGAAGCTCTGCTGCTAGAATGGGATGTTCAGTACCGACCATTTCCCAAGACTGTCCTTGACTGTCTTCCCAAGGAAGGCCATGACTGGAAGGTGCCAGCCAGCGTGGAGGATCCCGGCTGGAGACAAAGGGAGGATCTCAGAGGACTTCTCATCTGCAGTATTGATCCTCCCGGGTGTCAGGATATCGACGATGCTCTTCACGCTAGGAAGCTTCCGAACGGCAACTTTGAGGTTGGCGTCCACATCGCAGATGTCTCACACTTTGTCAAGCCCGCCAACGCCATGGACACTGAGGCCAGTATCCGTGGCACGACTGTGTATCTGGTGGACAAGCGTATCGACATGCTTCCGCCGCTGCTTGGAACAGACCTCTGCTCTCTCAAGCCATATGTGGAACGATATGCCTTTTCGGTGCTCTGGGAGCTGAACGACAATGCCGACATCGTCAACGTTCGCTTCACAAAGTCCGTCATCAAGTCCCGTGAGGCTTTCAGCTACGAACAGGCTCAGCTTAGAATCGATGATGATTCTCAGCAAGACGGCCTCACCAAGGGCATGCGGATGCTCCTCATGCTGTCAAAGAAGCTCAAGAAGAAGCGAATGGACGCCGGTGCTCTGAGCCTCTCGTCGCCCGAGGTCAAGGTCCAGACCGAGTCCGAGACGTCTGATCCCATCGATGTCAAGACGAAGCAGCTCCTCGACACCAACTCGCTGGTCGAAGAGTTCATGTTGTTCGCCAACGTCAGCGTCGCAGCCAAGATCTACGAGGCGTTCCCCCAAACTGCCATCCTCCGTCGTCACGCCGCTCCTCCCAAGACCAACTTTGACGAGCTGGCGAACCAACTACGCACCAAGCGCGGCTTGGAGCTTCGTACCGACTCCAGCAAGGCCCTCGCCGACTCTTTGGATCAGTGCGTCGATGCTAAGGAACCCTTCTTCAACACTTTGGTGCGTATCATGGCGACACGTTGTATGATGAGTGCAGAGTATTTCTGTTCGGGCACTCAAGCCTACCCCGAGTTCCGTCACTATGGTCTTGCCTCCGAGATCTATACTCACTTCACGTCTCCTATCCGTCGATACGCCGATCTCCTCGCCCACCGACAACTTGCCGCCGCCATCGATTACGAGGCCATCCACCCCAACGTCCGCAGCCGGGGACGTCTCGAGGCCGTGTGCAAGAACATCAACGTGCGACACCGCAACGCCCAGATGGCCGGTCGCGCCAGCATTGCCTACTACGTCGGCCAGGCCCTCAAGGGCAGGGTCGCTGAGGAGGAGGCGTTTGTCATGAAGATTTTCAGCAACGGCTTCGTCGTTCTCGTCCCGCGCTTCGGCATTGAAGGTTTGATCAGACTCAGGGATCTCGCCGAACCCGAGCCAGAGGCCGACTTTGACCCCGAGACGTTTACGCTCACTACCAAGGGAAGCCGGGAGGTGCAGGTGGAACTGTTCCAAAAGGTCAAGGTTAGAGTCCATGACGAGAAGGACGAGATGACGGGCAAGCGGGGTGTCAAGATGGAGTTGCTCGAGGCTTAGGGGGGAATTCCCATTTTGTATTAGGCAGTTAGAGACACATGGCATGATGCACAATCTACAAAGCACAGGGTGAACCACGCAGGAGTTTGGGAAGACAGATTGTTTTTATAAAGGTATATGCACGGTCTAGGTCCGTTTTGCCAGCCAATCCTTGAAACGCCAAACTTTCCAGTCAAGAATTCATGTACCGTCCGTCACTTTTTTACTCAAGTCCAAATGCCCCCATCTCTTACTGCTCCATAGCATCGTCGTTGTCGGCGTTGTCATCGCCCCAAAGACCCTCGAGCTTGAACTCGGCGGCCCACTCGGTGACGATCTGCTTCTGATCGGCGGCAACCTCCTCCTCTCCGGCGTTCTTCAGGGCCGGCTTGGACGGCGCAGCGCTGGACTCGACAGCCAAGGCAGGGGGCTCGACCCAGCCCTGGATACGGCCGTCGCGCCAGTCGGTAACGACCGTCATGGCGGCGGCGTTGATGTTGGGGACTCCACCGCGACCGAGACGGCCTCGCCTGCGGGCGACTTGGACGAGGAAGTCGGTTGTGGTGTCGCCGTCCTTACGATCAGGGAGGAGGGCGGGGATGTCGTAGACATCGGTAAGCTTCTGCATGAGCTCGGGGGACGACGACAGACGTCGCAGGAGGAGTGAGACAGCGGGGACAGGGTCATCGATCTGCTTGGGCGGGACAGCATTAAGGAGGACCAGGTGGGCATGCGCCTCGGTGGCATTCTTGAGCGAGACGAGGCCGGCAGACTGGGTCGAGGAGGAAGAGGGGAAGACGACACCGGGGGAGTCGAGCAGAGTAAGCTTGCTGTCGATCTTGACAGACCGGATGCTCGTCGTAACACCAGCTTCAGCACCAGCAGGGCACGCCTTTGAGGAGGAGCCACCCTTTCCACTCATCCTCGAGAGGAGCGCGTTGATAACAGAGCTCTTACCCACGTTGGGATAGCCAATGACACCAACAGACACAGCACGCTTGAGCTGACGACTAGCGGCAAAACTCTTGAGGGCCTTGAAAAGCGTGGCAGATGTGCTCTGGACGGTCAGGTCGCGGTGGTTAAAGGTGTGGGCGTTGGGGGCGGCGCCAGAGGCCCGGAGAGGCAGGGTCGGGAAGTAGCGGCGAAGGTAGACGAGCCAGTCTCGCAGGACCTTGGGAGGGATCAGGTCGACTTTGTTGATGACGAGGATGAGGCGCTTGCCGCCAGACGCAGCAGCCATGATGCTGCGCTCGACCTCGCGAGAGCGTGTGCCCTCTGGGTCGCGAGCGTCGAGGACGTAGAGGACGACATCAGCCTGCTCAACCACCGACTTGAAGACCTTGTCGTAGGTCTTTCTAGAAGAGGCCTGGCCAATTGACATTTCAGGGCCGCGCTCGTTGTCGGACTCGTCGCTATCGTCATCCTCGTCCATGTCGTCGTCGGCCAGTTGTCGGTCATAGCTGGCCGCAGCAGCGCGAGCGCTGGCAATAAGCGCGGCCATGGGGTTCGACTCGTCAATGTCCTCATCCATACCCTCGTCCTCCATCTCATCAACATCTTCGTCGCCGTCGTCCTCGACCTCGACATCCTCCATCGCCTCCTCATCCTTGGCGCCTGTCTTTGCGGCCTTGGCCAGCTCTTTTCGCTTCTGCGCCTCCTCGGCCTTCTTCAGGCGCTTCTCCTCAATCTCGGCGAGCAGCTTCTCCTTGTAGGGGAACAGGTTAGGGATGCCGGGGTCCTTCTTGAGCTTCGATCGCCATTCCGGGTTCTTCTTTGCGAGCTTGCGCTCCTTCTTTTGCTTTGCGACGGATGCCTTCTGGATCTTGTGGCGAAGACGGACGGGCGTCCGCTTGGACTTGGGCTCTGGGGATTGTTAGGGGCTACCGTTCATGGATATGGGTCTGTGAGAGGGTATACTGACTCTTGGGCTTATTGATTGAGCCGGCCATTGTGAAGTATCGATATCGTCGGCTTGGCTTCTTTCTCCAGGCAAGATGAGCACCTTCAAAAATTGGGCAAAAAAAATTAAGTGGGATGTCGATTCTGCCGGCTTTTTTCACACACCGCTTTTCTGCCTCCCCACCTTGGCGTCGGTATTGTACGTACCTCCACTCCACCAAGATCCCAGCAACCCAGATCGATCTGAACACCATGAGATTGGGGTTGATTAAAGATCTTCAGAATTTCTGACTGTGATTACGTTTAAGGCTTGTAATGGGCGTTTTGATCTAAAAATTTGAGCTCGAACCGACCAGATTTGTTTCTAAACGACCATGGTTGTACCTAACTCAACCAGTAGACTAGTTGTTCATCCAGTTTCAACACCACCAGAAGATGGTCTTCTGAACGATACAAGACCATTGTGTAACCAAATTGGTAATCTATCTTGACCCAAGTTGAATTTAATGTTTCAGTTGCTAAGCCATTCCAAAATCTATCAAGACTTACAGAGATGCGGCTCGCATGCCCAAACCCGAAACCCGAGACCCGAACAATCCAGACACGGGTATCATGGCTCCGACTTGGGCCAACCCCGGCCCGAAAGGCGATAGGCATCCCATCATCATGCTCGATGGCGGCCAATAGAGACTCCTGAATTGTCGCAAATGGCCTAAACTCTGCGGGGTTCAGTTGGTTGTTATCTCATTTACGAACAGCATCCTTGGGGTATCGTAAGCGACATCGGATCCAGAACTCTACTACCCGTGGAACAAGTATATAACAGAACTATCTCATCTTCAGTCATAACACGAAACTCACAGCTTCATCTTACAACTACCACCTCCAATCGCCCCATATTCATCATGTCCGCAGAATTGACACAGCTTATCCAGGCCAAGCTTGATGCGGCCACAGCTCGATATGTTACTCGTAACCCACGCTCCAAGACCCTCCATGAAGAAGCCATCAAGTCAATGCCGGGAGGAAACACTCGCACAGTCCTCCATGCCAGTCCATTCCCAGTAGTTATCAAGTCAGGCAAAGGATATCAGGTCACGTCTGAGGATGGACACACGCAAGTCTCACGCAGGCCGAGCAGGTACCGTATCGCTAACAAACCCATAGATACACAGACTTGACGTGCGAGTTTACTGCAGCTCTCTATGGGCATTCCAACCCCACCATCCTCTCAGCCATCCGTGATGTCCTAGACAACACAGGCTTAAACGTCGGCGCAAACACAGCCCAGGAGCAGATTTTTGCTCGCGAGATATGTCAGCGCTTCAACATAGAGCAGGTGCGCTTCGCCAACTCTGGAACCGAGGCCAACCTGCATGCTCTGGCAGCAGCCCGTGCATTTACCAAGAAGCGCAAGATCGTCACCTTCAGCGGTGGCTACCATGGGGCTGTGATAGGCTTCAAGGGTGGAAAGCCCGAGGACAACAATGTCGACCTGGGCGACTGGATCGTGGCAAGATACAATGACCTTGAGAGCGTCCGCAACGCCATCGCGAGCGAGGGTGTCGCTGCGGTTCTAGTGGAGGGAATGCAGGGCTCTGGAGGTGGTCTTCTCGGGAAGCCCGAGTTCCTCAAGGGGATTCAAGAAGCTGCATCAAAGGCAAGTTCTTTCGCTTTCTCTACATCAAGACTACTTGGCTGACAAGATGTAGGCGGGCGTGCTGTTCATCATAGACGAAGTCATGACTTCTCGCATGTCTGGAGGAGGCATCGCCGAACTGCTAGGTCTCAGCCCCGATCTCAAGACGTTCGGCAAGTGGCTCGGCGGAGGACTTGCTTTCGGTGCTTTCGGCGGCAGAGCAGACATCATGGCAGCCTTTGATCCTCGGCGCCCTGGGGCGCTCGCACACTCTGGCACCTTCAACAACAACACGCTGGTGACACACGCGGGCTACGCGGGCCTGAGCAAGATTTACACCCGCGAAGTTGCTGTCCAGTTCACAAAGAAGGGCGATGAGCTAAGAAACAAGCTCAATGAGGCGGCCAAGGGCACCAGAGTGGTTTTTACCGGGCTGGGCACCATCATGGGTGTGCACTTCCCCAAGAATGGCACGAGTGCCATTGAGAGATCTGGAGAGGTTGAGGAGATTGACGCCCTGAGAGACCTCTTCTGGCTCGAGATGATGGAGGAAGGATTCTGGCTGGTGCGGAGAGGCTTCATTGCCCTTGTGCTCGAGACTCCAACATCCGAGCTTGATAGGTTCGTGGGATGTGTCCAGGCGTGGCTTTCCAGACACGCGGATATTGTGAACTGCACCCCTCATATTTCAAAATTGTAGATTCGGGCAGATGCAGAGTTATAATAGTTCCATTCTAATAAAAACTAAAATGTATGAACTGCAAGTCCGTTAGAGTACCCCGTAGCAAAAGCTGCATCAGTGGAGTACAAAGCTTAATTGGCCAGCCACCTTCACCGCATCTCCACAATTATTTCTCATCTCGGTGAGGCTCCAGGTCAATGCTTCTCTGACCTTGTCTTTTCGCGACATTCATCCTCTCCTATCCTCAGCCTCGCGAATAGCAACCAAATCGCCAAACCCTCGATTCGCAACAAATCGCAGCCTCACACATTCCAATCTACAACTGCGACTCTTCCACGATGGACTTCCAGAACCGCGCAGGCTCCAAGTTCGGCGGCGGCGGCGTCGCGTCTCAGTCGGCCACCAACGCCGACCGCCGCGAACGCCTGCGCAAGCTCGCCCTCGAGACCATCGACCTCGACAAGGACCCCTACTTCTTCAAGAACCACGTCGGCTCCTTCGAGTGCCGCCTCTGCCTCACCGTCCACCAGAACGACGGCTCCTACCTCGCCCACACCCAGGGCAAGAAGCATCAGACCAACCTCGCCCGCCGCGCCGCCCGCGAGCAGAAGGAGGGTCGGCAGGGCGCCGTCGACCCGGCCACCGGCCTGCCCGTCGGCGTCTCCGGCGCCGGCTTCGCACCGCGCCGCAACGTCATCAAGATCGGCCGCCCTGGATACAAGATCACAAAGATCCGAGACCCCGTCACGCGCCAGCAGGGCCTGCTCTTCCAGCTGCAGTACCCAGACGCCACCCCCGAGACCACACCCAAGTGGCAGGTCATGAACGCCTTCACACAGCACGTCGAGGAGCCCGACAAGAATTTCCAGTACCTGCTCGTCGCCGCCGAGCCCTACGAGACGGTTGGCTTCAAGATCCCAGCCCGCGAGCTGGACAAGCGCGAGGACCGACAGTTCTGCTTCTGGGATCCCGACGCCAAGGAGTATTGGATCCAGGTTATGTTTATGACGGAGCGTGAGGAGCGCTTCAACGCGGCACCCGGTCTAACAGCGCGGAGATGAATTCGGATGTGATCGCAGTTTCTTTTGGGTGGGAGTAATTAAAAGGTTATACGGTTTAGGATGTGGCGTTGAAGGATAGTTATTTGGCACATGATGGCTTAGAGATTAGCCGTCCGCCATGTCAAGGCGCTACATGAGCTCTGCCTCTCATCCGCAATTGTTATTACGGTCGATACTGAAGCTCAAGCTCGGGCTCTCCATGTACAAGAGTAAGGGACAATCTTGCTTCAACCAAGAGTTTCGCTGACCAAGACCTTTCCAGTTGTAGTAGAATGTAAATAGTACAATACCAAGGCTCATGACATGACTACATATTGTCATGTATCTACTACCATTCAGGTGTCAATAATCACGAGACCACGCTAATGTCCCTTCAAGTTTTCAAGTTTCAACTTGTTTTATTAGTCTTTGACTTCTTCAGCAAGGTCTGAACTACCCTCTTTTGTTACATGCTCAGTACAATGAAATCCATACATGATAAAAAGCTCACCCGAGTCAGAAGCCTGCTATCTAGACTAGCCCTGCAATTACAGCCTTCAACGAGGCATCTTGAAAAAGCACAAGGCTCAAGGGCACGTAGGCTCGAGAGCATCCAAGAACCTGATCGGCCGTCGAGCCATTGCTGTGTTATAAGGCGTCGTCTCTGCGCTTCCAGAGTGCTGCCCCTTCCCAGCTCGAGTGAAGCAGAGCCCGTTCACAGAACTGGGCCTTCTACAAGATGAATACATGCCGGAGTCAAAGATCTCTTGGCGCCAATTACCGGAAGTTGTTATCAAACCGCTTGAAGGTGTAGCCGATGAAGGGCAGGCTCATCTCGGGAGATTCCTCCGCCTGTCGGCCCTGCTGGATGGCCTGGGCCTTGAGGACCGTCGCGTTGTCCGTCTGGTCGATTTCATCGGTCGGGAAGTAAGTCGTGTCAATGTTGGAGGTCAGGCGAGGCTCGAAAGGTGCGCGGATGCGGCGCAGGCTGTCGAACTCAACACCACGGAAGAAAGCATGGTTCTTGATCTCGTGTGCACCTCCACGACCAAGTCGGTTCTCCGTGTTGCAGACCATACTGGTTTACGTCAGCAATCTCGTCCATCATCTCGACGCAATATCTTACCTTCGGATCAGATGCTCAGCATCGGTGCCCAGTGTGATATCATCGGGGAAGTACAAGGTCTGTCTCCAGTTGACGATCTTTCGGTACGTGTCATGGCTATCCTCAGCACAGAACGGGGGCCACCCGACGAGACACTCGAACATGATGGTTCCCAGCGACCACCAATCGCAGTCAAAGGTGTAACCATGGCCAGTAAAGATCTCGGGGGCGATGTAGTCGGGAGTTCCAACGGTCGAGTACGCCATCAATCTTCGTGATCGTCGCCAGTCGTTAATCTGAGATCGGTTGCTGACAGTGAGGTTGATCTGGTCGATGGCGACCGAGTTACGGTCACGCGGCCGGTTAGATCGCCCCTGAAGCAGCTGCTGATAGTAGTTGTTGTCATGGAGTCTGTGGAAACCCGTCGACAAGCCAAAATCAGTCAGCTTGACGTGACCACCACGGTCCAGAAGAATGTTGTCGGGCTTGATGTCACTGTTTCAGAGTCAGTCAGGTTTCAGGGGGGATACCGAGGGATACCGAGGGAGAGGGGTGGGTGGCGCATACCGATGGATAAAGCCCAACTTGTGTACAGCCTCAATGGCGAGGACAATCTCGGCAATGTAAAACCGTGTAATGTCTTCAGAGAAGATTTCGTACTTGATGAGCATCGTCATCAAATCTCCACCGGGCAAGAACTCCATCAGCATGTAGAGGAAGTAAGAATCCTGGAAAGTGGTGTACAGCTTGACGACCCAGGGGCTGTCAGACTCGGCGAGAATGTCACGCTCTGATCGAACGTGGGCGAGCTGGTCCTTCTTGAACATTTCCGTCTTGATCAGGGACTTCATGGCATAGACCTTGCCATCTCCCTTCTTCTGAACCAGCTTGACTTCTCCAAAGGCACCCTTTCCGATAATCTTGACCGTGTTGTAGTTTTCGGGCTTGTCCTTGGTGCGCAGGAAACGCAGGTACTGGCCTTCTTTTCTTCCAGCGGTAGACCAGAGCTGCTCGCGTCTAGCAGAACCCTGGGAGGGATCCTGAAGTTTCTGCTCCAGCTCGCTCTGTCTATAACAGCACGTTTAGCTACACAGTACTGGAAAGGCATCAGAGTGTAGACCATACCTTTGGTTACGCTCGCGCGCACGCTTGACACTGTCCTTGAAGAAGTCGGCAGCAAGCTGGGAGCACTTCTTCTGGTTGCTGTTGGCATTGGTGCCATATCGATCGGGATTTCTCTCGGGCGCTCGCTGGAACTCCTCGACGGGAGCAGCAGGTTGGTTGGGCATGGGAGGAGCGTTCATGTACCCGGAATAGGCTGACTGCCCTGAAGCGCCGGCGGTTCTGGGACGCTGACCGGGCGAGGGCCCTCGAGCGTAAGCCTGCGCTCGAGCAGCGCCTCCGAGGTTCTGGTGGGAGAACTGGTGGGCGAGACCGGTGTTGGGGTCGTTGGTGCCCGGGGTATTGGATCGCGGCTGATAGCCAGCAGGTTGGGCATAGTCGTTCAGCGGCTGGCCTTGATACTGGGCGTACTGGTTCTGGGAAAAGTAACCCTGGGGCGCATAACCACCAGCGTAAGCCTGCTGCTGAGCCTGTAGGCCAGGCTGCTGGCCAGAAGCGGGAGGGAAGACGGGCTGAGGAAAGGTCGAGGGCGTGGTGGGATAGGCGGCCCGATCCGAGGCGGTCAACCTGTCATTGCTGTTCCCAAAGTTGAGGAACAGGCGGTTGTTGTTGGAATCCATCCTGTCTGATTGCGGCGTCGCGGTCGCCTCGTATCGTGCTATGCGGTATCGAGCAGTCGGTGACGGACAGCAAACAGCGAGAAAAGAAAAGGATGAGGGCGACGTGGGAGATAGCCAACAGCCAAAGTTTCAGGGGAGGACAAAGTCCAGGGGCTTGCTTCCACTTGTGGAGGGGACGGGAGCGAGGGGCGCGGGACTGAGCTAGCAGAACGGCGGGCTGGAGTCTCTTTTGGCAGCCCAGGCAAAAGACTCGAGTCCAGAGCGCAACCAGCGATAAACAGCACGCACGAGGCAGCGGAGTGGTGAAGAGGAGAAGAGATGGATGCGTGAGAGGGAGAGAAGGTCCCGTCGTGTAGTTAGGTAGTGCTGCCAGGCTGATGACAGATGCAAGTCGGCGCCTCCTCCAGGTCGAAACGCGCAGGTATCGTCCGTGAACGTTTTGGTTTTGGCACCCGACGG
>SSHR01003593.1:0-11792 GCA_006518225.1 Fusarium neocosmosporiellum | reverse complement strand
GGGGGGGGGCGAGGGGTCGGGGGGGGTGGGTGGCTGTTGGTCGTACGTTTGTTCGGTATGCCCCTGGGCAGGTAGGCGAAGAGAAGTTGCAGGGGAATGCACTCGGGCGTGTAAATTCGCGCTACGTGGAAAAGGAGGGAATCCAGCGATGGGCAGTAAACCTCGACGCTCTCGTACCAGACGGTGTTGCGAGGTCTGGAATGGGTGTGCAGCAGAAACAAGCGCGAAAAAGCAGAGCAGGCCAGAACGAGAGGGAGAAAGAGAGGAACGATGCAGGACAGGAGGACGACGGGTTTGGCACGAACGGGTAGTGGAGAGTCGAGACGGGGGGCTTGTCAGAGGCGGAGTCAGAGACGAGCAAAGACAGGGACGATCCATGGGAGAGACACAAACGAACAGGGGTTGAGGCTCGTGGGATCCTGGTTTGGATGCTGCAAACAGCCACTGGGCAAGCCTCAGGGTAACACACGAGCCTGGTTAAATTTGCTTTGCAGTGCTAAAGACACAACCGCCTGTGATTCGGCAGACCAACGACAACGGCTAGGCTGAGATGAAGCCGGCCAGCCAGCCAGCCATTATCGTGAGCTTTGACCTGGGCGTAGCAGCTTAGTATGGAGTTGAGAGAGAGCATGGACGAGGCGGAGTGAGTGAGGTGAGACGCCAGCGCCAACGGCGAATGATGGACGATACGAAATGCGAGAACAGCAGGGGCGGCGGGTCCTTCCTCAGAGGCTGGACGTCTCACCCAGGGGTGAAGGTCCCTGATTGGCCAATTCCGGCCCCGCGCCAAATGTTCCTTGACGCCCAGCTGCAGGGGTCCCGGCGGCCTATGCAGGCTGCCGATTGGTGGCATGGAGCATTTCTCCAGGGCCTTCAGGGCATTCAGGGCCTCCAGGCCTCCGATCAGGGGGGCCGGCGCGGCCCCACGGACCCTGGCAGAGCACACAGGACAGGGCTCCGGGCATTGAGGCCCGTTCATCCATCCTGGGCATCAAGAGATTAAAATAGGGGAGGGGGCAAGCAAGCAAGCAGCCACTCGAACCCTGGACGGTCGTCACCTTTTTCGTAGCACTTGGGGTATTGTATCATCCATATTGGTAATGAAATTCTGAGCACGGCCACAGGCTGGACGGCTGCTGTGTGATTCTGGCATTTACATTTCTGATAGCGCCCTTTGCATAAGAGAGGCCAGCAATGCATAGAAATCTCTGAGCGCCCAGACCCCCCCTCGCAGCATCTCTTCCCCATTCCCTCGCGTCGACTTACATGCCACGGATGCCCGTCGACAGATACGAGAATCCTCGGGCTTCTCTTCTCGTGTTGATTGAGCCCTCTTGAGCTCGCGTACGTAACCAACGTCGCTCCCTCACGTCGCCCTCTACCTGATACGCTTCCCCCGCGACGAGACGCGCAACACGTTCCGCTCCTCACACAGCTTGAATCCCCGTGCATAAGTAGCTCCGTATAGCCTTCCGCCCGACTCTCACCGGCCGAGCGAGATTGGATTGGCATGAGAAATTGTGAGGACCAGACCCCGGGTGCGTTCCCTGCTCCATGCGACCTGGCGAACTCGGTCACTCGACAGCGCGAACTCGCGCTCGCTGAGTGATACCCTCATGGTGAGAGAGGCGCCATGGATTCGACTCGACTCCCACTCTGCTCAGAGGATTCCCACCAACCAATTCGACAAGCACCCCAGTCCTCCAAGGCACCACGGTCCCATCCCCACCCAGCTGCCTCCAGATGAAACGCGCCATAACGCCCACCTGAATCCCTGACCCCTGGACGTGACCGGGGTTGGACGACGACCTGATGCCCTTATTGAGCTCGTCTGCGAGATGGGCAGGCGCAAAAGAGTCTACAAGCGACGTTGACATTGATTGCATTTCGCAGGATGAAGGTTCGCTAGGCGGGGGCCACCCACCCCGTGTCGATCCTCATTGCCCTTCCAACAGAGATCGCTCCATCATGACGGGGGCTTTTCCAAGGTCCTTCCACGTGCTTCCGGTCTCGTCGAGATCTCGCCATCTCAGGCGTGTGCTCTCGCTAACGCACACCATCTGCAGCGTCGTTGGTTCTGATGAGCTGTCATCTGGGGCTCTTTCGGTAGGTCGGGCAGCCACTTGACAGACCCGCGTCAACCAGAATGTCGGGTAGGGTCATTTCACAGTCCTTCATCTATTCATGATGATCGAATCTTATATACAAGAAACATTACGTGCTGTTACTGTCAACTGTTGGGTGACGTTGTTTACCATACTCAAGTCCAGCCTCACTTGGTAATGTTTACCCTACGCTGGGTCAATTGTCACTACCCGTCTACTGTTACGTACCGCTATACCTAATCGGCCGCTCTACGCTAGATCTCCAACACCAGGCTTTTTTAGATGAGCTAAAACATGACTTGTGAACTGATATTTCCCAATTTGCCTGCTGCAAATGGTGATCGTCGCCGTTTCCAGATGTGAGGTAACAGCGACCAGCTAAGTCCATCATGCGTTGTTGCGGACAAGATCCTCAACGTGGAATCGTGGGAAACACTTGTCAAACCATCGCGCCACGGATGGAAAATATCAGCAACTGGCCTCTCATGCATTTGCCGTGAGATGCTCGACTTCTGACCATACAGTTTGCCATGCCGTCACTCGTAGCCATCTAAGCGCCAGCATCTCCCGCAAGTGTCACGCGCGTCTAGTTCCCTTGAATCTACCCTAGAGAATATGCGGCCACTCTGGCGGCGAGGTCAGCAGTAAGCCGGCTTTCGAGGTGGCCAAGATCCGAATGTGACGGCAGAGCGCGCGGCTCTTCCAAAGCTTCACAAAGGATGGCGTGGAATGCTGTTGATTGGCCTCTTCTCCAACCCACATGCACAGCATCATCACATCCCGCTCCCGCCCCTCAATTTCCCACGAGTAGAGGTTTCTGGGCCAATCCCAACACACTGGCCTGTCACATCATCGGCAGTTGTCGAGGATCACACGACTGCCGTGCTATCTTGGCCAGATGAATGCCCTCAGTCAACGTCTTACCAAAAGGGCCAGCAAGAGCCTTGTAGCGGCACATTACAAAGGACGAAGTCAATATGTCTGTTGAATAACTGGATCTGTCTCAGTCATGCATCATATGTTGAGACATGTGCATGTCCATTCACGGCAGTTAAATCACCTGTCTCACCCAACAGCATTACTTGTGGTACCAGATGTCCATTCTTTTGTTACACCCTTATTGATCACTTATACAAGGCGGGCACACAGTCCCGCAACCTCGAGTCCCAATTTCCTCCTGGTCGAAATCATTGCCCCTATACCACTTCCAGGCCACACCAGACCATTCTGCCGGCCTTCTAATGCTTGTCCGTAAATGCCCCAAACTCCAAATCATCGCTGTAGGTGGGCTGTTGCCCGTCCCCTCGTTGATATAATGCCGTTTCATCCCCCCCCCAAAGTCATTGAAAGCTTAATACTGCATCGCCTGGTAAAGTCCCTGCATGGGCATAGGCATAGGCATGTCTAGAGCCATCACGCATGGGCCGTCAACCTATGAGCTGGCCATCGTGGCAAAGGCCTCTGGTGGAAGTTGAGCCTGAACTTGGTCAGCTTGCCGCTACTACACGTCGATAAAAAGAAAAAAGAAAAGAAATCACATACCTTTTTCTCGTTGAAAATCACCAAAGCCTTATCGAATTCCCAGTTGACCTGGGTGAGACACATCTCCGAGTATTGAGGTGTCATGCCGGTTTGCTTTGAAAGCTCGACGATCATCGCCTGGTGCTGGTCGGCCGTGGCCGGAGGGGGAGTGGGAGCCGCAAAGACGTTGGGAAGCGCGCTGTACGCCCTAAGAGACAGCATATCGCTGACCACACGGATGACTCCTCTGCCCGGCTTGGCAGGTCCAAGAACGAAGGTGCGGGAAAAGCTGCGCTTCCCGGTAGCGTTGGTGCTTGGATCCTGCTCCTCAAACTCGCCATGCACTGTAATAATGAGACCGTCAACACCTCCAGGGCTCTGGCTGCTGGGGTCCGCAAGACCCTGCAGAGGATGACAATCCATGATGTACTTGGTCAACTCCTGCTTGATGTCGGGATGTCGGGTGAGTGGGAGAGTCTTCCAGGCGTCTTGGATGCTGTTGGCACCTCGAAACAATCGCTGCACACGGGCGTTCTGGTGGTTGATCTTGGTCAAGTTTCGGGAGAGCTTGATGTATGACCCCCATGGCATAGGGGCAGGTGCGTCGGGGTCCCGAGCTGAGTGGGTGCTGATCGAGACGGAGAACTGGCTGTCCTCGTCGTAGAATCGAGATGCCAGGCCAGGCCTGTCGTTGTCGTAGCAAGCAAAGAACTCCAGGAGAAAAGTCTCACCAACACCTCCGACATCTCGGAAGTCAGGGCCGTTCTGAGGGATCGGCTTGGGTCTCGAGGCGGCCTCCTTTTCAGCAATTTGTTCTGGTGTGCGCAGCTGGTTGCCGTTGATGATTTGCAGCTTGGGGAACCACTCGAGGAGAGTGGCCGCGAAGGTGGGGTCTGACATCTCGATGGGGTTGCCTGTAACGTAGATGGTCTCGAGGTGCTTGAATTTTCCCTTGAATGGCTGGAGAGCTTGAATGTTGGCCACCTGGTTGCCGCTCATGTCGAGGTTCTTGAGGTGCGGGAATGTTGTAGCTACCACCTCTACCTGAGCAACGTCGTCAATATTGTTGTTGGCAAGGCTGATGCTCTCGATGGCATCGCGCTTATCCTTCTCTGTCTTAAAGAGTCCGTCGCAGATAGCCATGAGTCCTTTGAGCGTCTTGAGAGCTCGCTCACGGTTGTCGAACATGCCTAGGGCGATGAGGATTGGATCTGCAGCAAGAGCGTCGAGCTTCAGCAACTTGTTCGCGCCAATGTATCTCTGGCTGAGGATTTCCTGGAGCTTGGCTCGAAGCTCTTGGGTTTCCTTGGATTCGACTCTGCTGCCGCGTTCGGGTATTTCATCCACGCGGATGATCTCCAACTGTGCGCCGGCAAAGGTGAAGGTGTTGAGCTTGATTAGTTCCTCCACGTCCTCCTCGGTCGCTCCTACGTAGACGTAGTCGCCGACATAGTGGCTCTACACTGAGTTAGCAGGGAATGTCGAAGGTGATGAGCCGAGGTGCGGGTGGGTTTAATCATCTAGCGTGAATCGCATTTAAATCGCATTCAGATCGCTTTTAAATCGACATATGACTCCCAGAGTCTCGCGTGGTCGCGTCGTGTAGTCCGCACCTGATGCTCTGTCAATGATAAACATACCTTTCTGATTGCGACCTTTCGCTTTGATCCGGTGCGGAGTGATGAAGCCTTGCGCTCCAGGAAGCCGAGAAGATCGTTGAGCCCGCCACCAGGGTTGCTCGCAGCCTTGCTCTCCTTCAAACCACCAACTCGCACCATCTTGAGACCAGTCATATCCTGTGACCGTGTCTTGGGGCCTCTGCCGGAAGACACGCTCGAAATGCGCGAGGCAAGAGACGAAGCTGAGCCATTGCTCAGATGCTTCAGGACGTTCTGAGCGTTCCGCGAAGCGCCACGTGGGTTTGTGGTCGAGAGCCGGGCACTGGACCTGGTGGGTTTTGAGTCTGCATTTGCAGGCCGCTTCGAGCGTCGACCGACACTGTCCATGTCCAAGTCACCATCGCCATCCATGCGACCACCAGCCTTACGCTTAGAGATGCCACCTCTTGACGCAGCGCTCGCTTTGCGGGTCGCATTCCGCGCTGTGGTGGTCTGACGACCTCGGGGTGCCATGGTTTTAGGCTTGGTAAGGGATGCGGTGACGGTGGGTGGTTGTTTTTGTAGGTTGTTTTTTTTGTAGTGGTTTTTTTAAGGTTGTTTTTTTTGTGGTTGTTCGGTGGTCTTTTTTTCTGGGTTTTGTTTTGGAGGTTGATGTTGCGCGAAGCCTTCGACGAGTCGAACAGAGATTAAGCGATGACGTTCAAGATGATCGAGCCCGTGGTTGGAGTCGGGAGCGCAATATCGAGCGAGGCGACGGGTGGTATTTTGTGCTCAAGTCGACGAGACTCTTTCGCGGTGGAGATGCGATCAGAACTAGAACTGGTCGCTGTCGCCGCTGTTGCAGGCGAGGCGTCTCTCGGTGAGAGTCGTGCGAGGGTCGGTCGAGCTTGAGGGGGAAGGAACGGCGGCAAATCAATCGCCTAGCGGTTGTTGTCGCACTTCCAGAACGCGAGAAATAGCTGAGCGCTGGTTCTTCTGACGTGGGAATGCGAGTTTGTAGTTGAATGAGTAGAGTTTCGTTGAAAAGGATGCCAGAACACAAAGGTTCTTCTGGGGGTCGATGTGACGTTTTGCAAAGCCCCACTGGTGCGAAGGTGAAGGTTCCCAGGCAAGCAGGCAGCCTTGCAGTAATTTACCCGATTGGGACTAGCACCCGATATGACTCAGTGAAACGTTCGCCCGCGAACCCCGTGCGTTTACCTGTAGCCTGCCGAATTGGTGAATAATCCCTTTGTTCTTTGATGGAATTTACTGTTAAGAACCCCTCAGATTGGCTGTGATTATAGCGCTGTTTATACCCCGAAATTTCCTAATTCATGCACACCGTGTTGGGTATTGTTGGGCACGGCGGGCGTTGATGAAGTGGATGGCCGCGCTGCATTGATGGTGCACGTGACCTCGCGTTTCTCTCTTCTCGCCTTGGCGTGGCTTGGTAGGCAAGATAGCTAGTGCGACGCGTTCCTGCCTTCACCAACCATCAACTGTCAATATTTCTGTCAACAGTGAATGAGGTGGTGCAATTGGACTACCTCACAGTTCATGATGCTTTGAGCTCCTGTATTCTGCTACAAGTTCCGGATAGCTGCTGCTGCGGCGTTGCTTTCTACCATGGACAGTGACGAATTCGACGACGATATTGCCGACGAGGACTTCATCACGGCCCTTGAACAGGTCTCATCCTCTATTGGTGGACAAGGCACTACGAGGACCCTACAAAACTCGGCGCCCCAAATTTCCAAGCCGACCAGCCAGCAGGATCCAGCAGCCGTAGCAGCTTTGGAATTGGAGGATCTTCCATCAGATGCCTTCTCATCTCCAGAGCCTCCTCAGTCAAGGCCACCCGCTTCCGCCACAATCTCAGCACCCCGGACTGCGCGGTCAGGATTTAGCAGGACGAGCTCGGGAAACTGGCGTCAGACGACACTCTTTGGTGGCTCCATATCGAGTGATGGCCCAAGACCATCACAGCCGGCAATCGCACGCGTATTCCGTGCCGATCTTCCCCCAGAGGCGCAGACTCATCATGCGATAGACGAGGAGGCCATGAAAACCTGGGTTTACCCAACAAATCTAGGCGCCATTCGTGACTATCAGTTTAGCATCGTCAAGAATAGTCTCTTCAACAACACATTGGTGGCTCTGCCGACCGGTCTGGGAAAAACGTTCATTGCGGCAACTGTTATGCTCAACTTTTACCGGTGGACCAAGACCGCCAAGCTGGTCTTTGTTGCCCCCACGAAGCCCCTCGTGGCACAGCAAGTCGATGCGTGCTACAACATCGCTGGAATCCCTCGTTCAGAGACGACTCTGTTGACGGGAGATATTCCCCCAGCTCTGCGTGTTGACGAGTGGGAGGCGCGACGGGTGTTCTTCATGACACCGCAAACTCTCCTGAACGACATTTCCCACGGTTATGCGGATCCAAAGCAGATTGCTTTACTGGTCATCGACGAAGCACACCGAGCAGTTGGAGAATATGCTTATGCCAAGGTCACGAAACTCATCCGTCGTTTCTCCAACAGTTTCCGCGTGCTGGCGCTGACTGCCACACCTGGATCAAAGGTCGAGACGGTACAGGAGGTCATTGACAACCTTGGAATCTCCCATTGCGAGATTCGTACCGAGGATTCGATCGATATCCGCCAATATGTCCATTCGAGAAATATCGAGCAGGTGGTCCTTGACCCATCTGACGAGATGTGTCTTGTGAGCGAGTTATTCACCAAGGCCCTGAAACCTCTAACCGATAAATTGACCTCACAAAACATCTGGTTCGGACGAAATCCCATGGCTATCACAGCTTACGGCCTGATGCAATCTCAGAAGGAATGGTTTGCAACACGAGGGAGGCACGCAAACCAGGGAGTTCAACATATGATGCGAGCCGTCTTCAACGTTCTCACAAGCATCGCACACTCTGTAAAGCTGCTTAACTTTCACGGCATCAAGCCGTTTTACGACAACCTGGTCGACTTGCGCAGTGAGCAGGAAGGCAAGGGGGAGAAAGGGTCCAAGTACAAGCGTCAGCTTATCCAAGACTCCAACTTCCAGGAGATGATGGACAGAATCTCCAAGTGGCTACGCACAGATGGCTTCGTGGGCCACCCCAAGCTCACTGCCTTGGCGGATTGCGTGCTGAACCACTTCATGGATAAGGGAGAGGGCTCTGCAACACGAGTGATCGTCTTCAGCGAGTACCGTGACTCGGCGGAGGAAATCGTGCGCATGCTGAACACCCACCGGCCGCTCATCAAAGCTAGCATCTTCGTTGGTCAAGCTGACGGCAAACGAGGAGAAGGCATGAAGCAGGCCCAGCAGATCGCGGCGATCGAAAGGTTCAAACGAGGAGAATTCAACGTTCTCGTCGCGACTTCGATTGGTGAGGAAGGACTTGACATTGGTCAGGTTGATCTCATTGTCTGTTATGATTCTTCGGCGTCGCCAATTCGAATGCTGCAGCGGATGGGCCGAACAGGTCGAAAGCGGGCGGGTAATATCGTGTTGCTCCTGATGCGTGGAAAGGAGGAAGAGCAGTTCGCCAAATCTAAGGACAACTACGAGAAGATGCAAACCCTCATTTGTGAGGGAAGCCGCTTCAACTTTCGCTTTGATCTCTCGACACGAATTGTTCCTAGGGCCATCCGACCAGAGGTTGACAAGCGACATGTTGACATACCCATCGAAAACACTCAAGACACGTCACTACCAGAGCCCAAGAAACGTCGAGTTCCGGCTGGAAAGAAGAAACCCCCAAAGAGGTTCCACATGCCCGATGGAGTGGAGACGGGCTTCCAGAGTGTGGCGAGCATGTTGAAGATTGGTGGTAAAGCAAAACAAACAAAGGCACGCCAAAACCCGGAACTCAGCGACATTGTCCAAGTGCCAGACCAGAGCAAGGTTCTGCTCAACGACGAGGAGCTTAAGGAGCTCAACCGGGCGTACCGTGACCTGCCGTTCAATCACACGGGTGTGGAGGAGACGGCAATACCAAGCATGACAGCCTATCCGGAGTTGCAGCGGCGATTGCGACCAGTTTTCAAACTTAAGCATGGGACTCGCACAAAACGCTGTGTTGAGATGTGGAACAAGATGGGAACCGACCCAGAAAGCATGGTGCTGCCTTGTCGTTCCGTGGATACGAGCGACTATTTGGAGATCCCAGTACCTGCATTTGTTGGATCTGATGATGAACCGGAGGAAGAAAGACGGCCTGCGAGAGCGAAGCCAGCAAAACCAGCGGCACCAGCAAAAAAGAAGGTGAACAGGCAGCCTCCTTCAAAGGCGCAGCCTCAAGCCAAGAGGAGACGACTATCCCCCGTGTTGGAGCCAGAATCCTATGTTCTTGGTTCTATGGTGGATGATGGCATGTCAGACGAGGAGGATGAAGAGGAAGAGGAAGAAGAAGAGGAGACACCCCGTGGTCATGGACGGCCGAAGAAAGGCAGCAAGCCTCGAGGGAAGGGGAAGCGGAAGACCCAACGCAAGCCTGGTGGGATCAACAGCGATGAAGTTGGCGACGATTGCGATCGAGATAGCGATCTGATGGAGACGGATGGCTCTGATGATGGCGAAGATTTGGTTGACTTCATCGTCTCCGACAACCATCCGATATCGAGCCTGAGGGAAGCTCGGTCCACATCACCCATCTCGACGGGCACATCACAACCGCCTGGAACGGACGAAACGGCGAAGCCTTTCTTTGTGCCTACACGGTTCTCGGCCACGCAGGAAAGCGAGGATATACCAGAGCTCGGTGAGCTTGTTAAGAAGAAAGCTAGCGGAAGATCGGCTGTGGAGGAGTCGGAGGACGATGTTACAACGAGACGGGCAATCCGTGGCCGGCGAGCCATGGTGGTGGACGAGAGCGACAGTGACTTTTAAGGGTTTGGAACATGTTGTCTTGAGCCAATTCCAAGAGAACAATGAAAGCATCATGATGGTGAACGGAACACATGGTAACATTAGGTATCTAGACTCAAAGGATCATGCATGAATGGACTAGTTACGACAGCAAGCTACGTCTTGCTGATCGACAACACTGATCAACAGCCCAGCCCATTTCCCAGGTCATTCGTCTCGGTAGGAGTTCTATTGTTGTTGGTTAGCTCTTTACTCGTCCACGTATGGGTAAAAGAACAAAAAGAGACAACATCTCGAAACTTCAGAAACCCAATTTATAAGCACCACCACCCCCGACGCACCCACCAGGCTCACCGACGACCAGCTCACGAAGGCGTCCAGCGTGCAGCACACCCCCCTGAGAGAGGAGCGGCGCACAGCAGGACAGAAGGCGAGCCGGCCATTGTCAGGAGCTTAGCTGGCAAGTGCATGTTTCGAGGGCAGTCTCAGACGGCTCTTCCTAAAGCTTGAGGAGGGTTTGAAAAAAGGAGCTCATCATGCGAGATGGAAAAGGAAAAATAGCTAATTGAATGCGGCGGTGACTTACAAAAGACTGGTATAGGTGTTTTTTTTTTGGAGGTTTGGGGAAGGTGTTGAAGGAGAGGAAGAAAATTGCAGAGAAAAACGCGACTGGATGTGGTTTTGGTTCGTGTTTAAGCGACGGCCCCACATCTAGACGCGGAAGCGCCAGACGCGTTCTTGTGGCTTTGATCGAGCTTTCATTAGCCACACCACCCCGCAGCTTGCGCCACACGCGGGCGATAGCCCCGGCTCTTCATGTCCGCTGCAACCAATCACAGCCTCTGCTTCCCTCTCCCGGCAAGCCGGGGGAAGGAAGGGTTCTGGGCTCTCATCCCGTCGTCACTGATCTCGTCACCTCATCCCGACGTCGGTTCGCACAGTTCTTTCCCCCCTCCTCTTCTTTCAACATCAACCTTTTCTTCTTCTTTTTTTTAATCTGGAATCAATAAACACCATCGACCGAGTTTTGAATCAATCCTCTCAGCCATGACCGCGACGGGCGTCTCGCTCCTCAAGTTTGTCGGCACCGTTTCGCTCGGCTTGCTGACGGTACGTGCTCTCCCTCCGCTTGGACTTGGGTATCAAGCGATATCACATCGAGCTCTAAGCAACATCCTTGCCCTGGTTCGCGTATCTGAACCTAAAGCTCTGAACCCATCGAAAACCTGTTGACGATAGCATTGTTCCGCACTTTTGACCTTGTTACAATGGCTTTGTGCCGTTGTCGCATTCTATCCATACCATCGTATCGTATCGCAAGCTCGGCTCGCTAACATCCATCTCCAGGGCGTCTCCTACTCCATCTCGACTCTCGCCCTCCCCTCGCTCCTCCGCCTCCCCTCTTCTTCTTCGGCTTCCCAGGGCCTCACCATCCTCAACGATGCCCTCAAGGCCCCCGTGCTAGCCCTCACCTCGCTCGCCTCGGCGCCCTTCCTCGTCAGCTTCTTCCTCGCCCCGCGCTCCGCCCGCCACCCTTACCTTCTCTACACGGCTCTCTTCGCCACCCTCTCCTCCGTTGCTCCCACCCTTCTCCCATCCCCCGCGCCCCGACAAGTCGCGTCCGCCGCACCTCGACAGTCGTCCCGTGCCAAGATGGAAGCCAGCTACGAGGTTCTCGGCGATAGCC
>SSHR01003582.1:0-12055 GCA_006518225.1 Fusarium neocosmosporiellum | reverse complement strand
GGGGGGGGGGGGGGGGGGGCCATATTGCATCCCAGAGAGAGCACACACAGATGGAGACACGCGCAGCTACCCAAGACGACAAGACAAGATGCTTTCCCTTCAGCAGCGGTCATGTCCGAGTTTCTTGCTCCTTCTCATCAGTCCTCTTCCGGGGGGTCAAGCACCAATTCAAAAAGCAGGCCCACGGTGGAGAAATGGATGGTGCCATTTGCTTGGCTGGTGGATATGGATCCATGGATGGAAGATGGCTTTTCTGGATGGAAGCAAGCATCTGGGCGAGCCGGTCTCGTCAGCTAATGAACGTCCCTGCGCCGATTGGTAACTGGGCCTGCACCCGCTAATAATAAGGGGACGACGATACAACTCCCAGGCGACCTTCTTTCAATCCATCCATCGCCGCTTGCAGAACAACTTGGCTTTGATGGCGGGTGGAGAGGCTCATCCCACTAGACGGTCCATCCATGACCTGTCCCCCTGGGGTATAGCGCCGTCCCCTTTCAGCAGCTCGACCGGGGGCAGGATGATCATGAAAGCCCATTATTATTTGCTTCGAGAGGTGGAAAGATGGATGTCTTGGGAGAAGCGGATGCTCTGAAGTCTTGTTGTCGCGCTCCTTTTCTCTCTCGAGCTTGTCGCAAAATCGATGCGGCAAGGAGAGACATCCATTTGCAGTTTGGCCGCCCTGCGTAAAGACAACCCCATTCAATGTCTTGTCTTGACCACACGCTCGAAACGAAGAGGAAAGCGCAAAAGAGGTACTTGGCCGGGGCGCGTGGGCGTGTACCTCGGACAAGGACATGACGGTGACCGTACTGTACGGAGAAGTGATCCGCAGGCAAATAGGGGGTGTGAACTGTGGAGTTGTTCCAGCTTTCCTTCTCGATGCACGACGGCTAAGGCTGGCTCGGTTTTGGAGAGATGGGCAAGATGTGCCATCCAGCCAACCATCAGACACGGAAGCCTTGAAGTCGAAACGTCGTCCATATTGGGATCCTCTCCGTATCAGGTTCCAAACGCCCAGACGAGATGGTAGATGAAGTTGCAGCTGTCTCTCGAAACAATGCATCAAGTCACGTCAACCTGGTCTGTTGCAGAGTCCAGGTGGCATCTGCTGGGCGTTATAAGTGCCCTGCCCTTAACATGCGGTCGTAGGTTGCTTCTATAACCTCCCCGCTTACCTGACGACGGTGAAGCTTCTCTCTCTCTCTCAGGGAACTAGTCGTCTGGTGTTGCGATTGGTCAGCTTGGACAATCTCAAACAACAAGGGCCCTCCGTTGCGAGACGAGACTCTAGAACCGTGTTATTATCGCCCTTGCTTTACAGTACTGCTCGGGGTTGCGCTCAGAAGGAATTGACGGTAGTAATCACATCACTGCCAAGGTTGATACGCGGCTGCCGACATGCCGTTCCAGGCCCCAGTAATTACTTACAGCACTGTATGTAGACGTTCGTGTTTCGATTGATTGCTTCTTCGAGAAACAGATGTAGACAGACGCCCACAAACAAAGCTGAGAGACAAATCTCAGATGGTGGCATCGAGGCTTTCTTTTCCGTCCCGCTCCCGTCACCCAGCCGCGTCTATCCCATTGTCTCTGGTTCATGGGAATCTCTACTTCCTGCCGTCTTCCGCGACGGTTCGCAATTAGAGCTTGGAGCTTCTTCCCGTGAGCCCATCTTTGATCAAGTTCGCCGACTAGCGACAATAACAACCACGCACACACACACACGGACCACTGAAGCTCCTTGCCTCCTGACCGGGGGTCTCCCTGGCTGATGGATCCCCTCTCTGGGTCCTCGTCCTCCGTCCCAGGCGCTACCAAAGGGGGGATCGCCCGAGCGCGGCCGGGGGTGGTGGTCGTGGTGGCCCATGGGTTGGTCACTAGCAGCAGTGGCCGGCAGAGAAGCAATCTAGAAGGGGGCTTCCCTCCATTTTTGATGCGATCCTCATGCACCATTATCGCCGTTTCATTGCTTTTTCCCATCTGCCTGTTCGATTTGAAGGATGCTGCACTTTGTCCCTAACTGACTGACGTTTTTGACTACTGACACCTGTGAGTGATGGGATGTTTTAGAATGAGGGCTGACATGCCATGGATGATAGCTTTTAGTAGAAGCGTGGTCTGTCTGTATCCATCCGTGTCATGTCCTGGTTGTTTGTCTCGCTGACGCCGAGGCTACTGTACCGAACAAGGCTCTCTCTCTCTCTCTCTCAATGCAGAGAAACGCCACACATACGCTGTGCGACGCTCAATTCGTGACACAAGGTGCGTCCCGTGTCTCGTCGGGGTTTAAGTCGTTCTCTTTGTTCGGCATAACCCCAGGCTCTGGTGAAGGCATTGGATGGGAATTGTAGCAGAAGCAACAGAGTCGTCAGTCCAGTCCAGCCACAACGGCTCTCAGGCCATCCGTTGCAGCATGGGGGGGGACCTAGGAAGCTCTAAACAAAGTCCTGCCTGCATATTTACCGGCTCCGGAACCTGGCAAGATGCTCCATTTCGCGTCGATCAACAACGGAGCCGCTCAGGGCCGGGGACTTGTTCGTCTGGTTTACACGCATCGAACGACCAGAGCCTTGGCTTCTAATTACATAGTTGCAGCACGTATTGCTCACGGGTTCCATCGACGAGTTTACCGCGATCGACAAGACGGCTTACAGATGATCTGGCAGCTTCAGCCAGCCAGCCCCCATCGTCCCTGTCAGTTCAAACGGAGGAGAGACGGCACCCCATGTCAGGGTTTCTCGGTCGCTTTAAGGAGCGGCCTGAGTCAAGCATGGTGGACTGATTGGCCTCTTCGTCCCATCTCCGCGTCAGTCTGTGCTGCCAGCAGATGATGCTTGCTCGAGCAGACGCCACAGTGAAACCCCCCTCCCTTTCCCACGGGAGAGGCCCTCGGCGATGCCTTCTAATTGGCGTCTACAATTTGTTAGTGGACGTAGAAGCCCGCAACGGGCCCACTCGAGGCTTGGCCGGTGGTGATCAGACCTCTCCTACGATGAGCGTCTGCGGTTGGTCTCTCTCTCTTGTTGCGCTGCAGAAACGGGAAGCAACAGAAGACAAAGGATCTCTCTCCACCAGGATGGACATTGTCTGTCGATTTACAAGACGCGCCCTGTTTTACTGATTGTAACGGTATCCTTGCTCCAGATCTCCGGGCGCCGGGCACGCGGAGTTGGAGATCCTCATCTTGCTGGCGCTCTTGGGGTTCGGGTCGCGCTACGCGGGCGCGCTGGTGCGTCCGTTTCAACCGCTGACGCTGATACTCTCTGCTGACTGCACTGACTGCGTCAACGTAGGATAGCACTTGCAATCGAGAGTCTACATCTGGGGCATAGACCCTTGCCTGTTGTAGATGGTTGCATACATGGACTTCTATTTCAACGGTTCCAGCCGGACGCCCCCTCCCCTCCCCAAATCTCGCCTCAACTTTTCCGATTAAATAAAGCAATTTCACAGACGCCGAAGCTATTCAGCCTTGAACAATGTGGCAGTGGAGACTGCGATTTTCTAGACCCGTTCCTCAGACAGGGAGGCCACATGGCACACGTTCTCCTATTTCGATCCGCCATGCCATGTCCTCATTTACCAGCCTCTGGGCAGGGAGTATGTGTGATATATCATCAACGCTCTCTCACTCTCTCCAACTCTTCGGTGAACCCCCCCTTGGACGTCATGGGCTGCACGACACATCGAGAAAAAAAAAACGGGTGCTAAGACGTGCGTCGTGCCACAAATGCAGCAGGCCGCTAGGTTTGAGGGACGCGCATATTTGTTTCTAACTACCACACCCGCCAGCGTGTCGAGTTGATGCCGGACCTGGGCGGCTTCTGGCCCTGAGTGGCTGGTTTCTCTGGCATCCGTATATGCCGTTCGTGCGTGTTACGGCAGATCTGATACTGGTGTCGGCGCCCCGATAGCATAAACAGCTACTCGTGGGTGAAACGGAACATGTATCGACCTTTTCTCTCTTCCAAGGGAATCCCAGGTTTGGTCTCTCAGCTCCCCATTGAGAAGTCGTGTGTAGCGCCATCCAAATCAAGCAAGTTTCTTCGGCACATGACATCTATGGCATGGAAGCCAAGTATGTTCAACGCTCAGCCTGCCTGTACCCATACTATGAATTCCACCTCCATGGTTCGGATCCTTTTTTTTTTTTTTCACTCTGCTCACGCTTACCCAGGTTACTGGAGCCCGGGAGATAATCATGGTTTCCATCTTGCTCCAGATTTTGATCCGGAGTGTTTGACATACTTTCGGTATCCCCGACGAGATGGCTCGCACCTTGCCTGAAGGGGTGTTTCAAGTCGACAAACCTCTTGCCTCGGGGGTGTCTGAACTGAGCTGAGAATCAAGGCAGACTGGCGAATCATCCAACATGCCAAGGGCAAGGTTCAACGGCATTGAAATTGTCGCCGTCCCGGTGTGTCTAGCAAGCTTCGTCGGGTCGTGATTTGGTTCAGCCAGCTGCTTGGGGAAACCTTGCTTAACTCCGATCCAAAGCCAGAGCGGCTGAGGCGGTTGAGCCATCACACACGAGGTTCTGGGCATGGAATAGAGACAAGAGTGACTCTTGTTCCAGGCCCAGCCACGACTCAGCTCGTGGAGAGAGAACAAACACCAGGCCATGCCCAGGGCTGCTACGTGACAGGGACCCTTCCAGTATCTGACACGGGAGGGATATTGACGTTGATTACTGACAGGCATAGGATTTACCAAGTGGCTGGCTCTCAGCAAGCCACTCCACTTGAGGTTGAGATTGCCAGCTCGAAATACCCGGCAAAAGCAAGTTTTAAAGAAGGGCTGCTGCCGATCAGATTAAGCCCGGGGGTGGACAAGCTGCTGCTGCAGCAGCAGCATCAGCAGCATCAGACATATGCGCCGGCCATGGTCAAGGCGTCTTCTGCTAGCTGGCTGGCTGGCGTGCGGGCCGGATTCCGCTGTTTGGGAATGGAGGCTGGAGGAGGCTCGATTTGATATCAACCACGTACCGATCCGCCACCTGCCTCCCATGGCATAGGCATGAACCGGATTCTCCTTTTGAGTTTGCATCCTTTGCGGGGTGGCCTCGCTCCGGTGACCTGGCCTGGGTTCGGGTGGCTTGAGGGCGGGCTTGCATGTTTGCCGGCCGCGAGGCTTTAGAGTTTTTCGAGACATGGGATGTGGATGCTTGGAGGTTGGTGGCAATGGTTTCTTCAGGATGGTCGAAGAATTGGGCTGCTATTGTTGTCTTTGTTCAGCTGTTTCAGGCGTGGGAAGACTCTGCCAAGAGACGGGTTGGGTTGGCTGTTGATTGTCAACCGTCTTTGATGGATGCTTCTGTAGTAGCCTGGCACTATTCGAAACCACTATAAGGAATGAAGAATAATAGCCTACGTAGTAGTTGAGTGGAGTTGACTTTTAACTGAATCAGTTGCAGACTGGTTCAGACAGACTGGGCAAGGCCATCTATCAACATATCCAGTAGCTCGGGTCAGATTCAGATCGAGAGAGAGAGATTTGGCGGTCCGGCTAACAGGTTCCCTCCCGTGCTTTGGCGCCTATAGCGGCGTGCTGCTTTCCCAAAACATGGGAGTTGTCGTTTAATTAATTGTCTGTGATGGATGGATGTTGTCACCTACCGTCACCTCACAAGATGGATGCTCCCACCAACAATGATGGAAATGCAAGCCGAGGCGCGGGCCGCCAGAAACGCCCGGAGGCCCCCTGTGCTCTTTTATTACTGGGCCTCATTAGGGACGGTATCCAACTGGAATCCCCCAAGTCTACACCCATCTTGGCACTATCTTGGCGGCGCCACCACCACATTTCTGTCCACCTTTGTATCCCGAAACCCCAACCCAAGCACTGTTTATTGATTTTTGGTCTGATAGGTTGACGGAGACGTCAAGAGCCCCTAGGACGCTACCAGGAACTGAACTGGAACGAAGGAGACCGTAATAGAGCCGGTCATTCACATGTCTATTCCCATGCACCGGCTGGGCGGTCGCGGTACGTCCATGCGTTTTGCGCCGGAATAAGAGGGCGTCGCGGTGTAGCAGAGCTTCATCCGAGCTTAGCTGAGGGCTGGAGGCTGACCCTGGGACCTGACTAACTCGTGCAGCCTTTGCCCACGATGACGATGACATTGAGCAAGAATACGATCGTCTGAGAGACCTGGCGCGAGCCGAGGCTGAGAAGCGCAACGACTGCTTCGCCCGCGTGAGTGCCCGTCTCCATCCCCACGATGCGCCGCGATGCGATGCGCTTCTAGCACTGCTACCCTACCCTTGCTTAACTTAAGCTGAGCTGACCCTCTCGTCCAGTCCCGCCAGGCCTATGAAGATGGCGATGGCGCCGCCGCAAAGGAGCTCTCCAACGAGGGCAAGGCGCACGCCGCCCGCATGGACGACTACAACCAGCAAGCATCCGACTTCATCTTCCGCGAGAACAACGCCAACGGGCGCGTCGAACCTGACGCGATCGACCTGCACGGCCAATTCGTCGAGGAGGCCGAGCGCATCCTCGAGGACCGCATCCGCGCCGACCAGGCCAACGGTCAGACGCACCTGATCGCCATCGTCGGCAAGGGCAACCACTCGAGCGGCGGCGTCCAGCGCATCAAGCCCAAGGTCGAGGAGCTGTGCCAGGAGCTCGGACTGCAGTACCGCACCGACGAGGACAATGTCGGCCGCATCCTCATCAACCTCCAGGGCGGTGAGCCGCTGCCGCCTCACGAGGGGGGTGGCTACTCGGGATATCACGGTGGTCACCACCAGCAACAGCAGCATCACCAACCTCAGCAGCAGGAGAACAACGAGGTTGGACAGTTTGTCGAGAAGCAGCTGCCGTGGCTCCTGCAGAAGCTGGAGAAGCACTGCTGTGTGGTTATGTGAGGAGTTGGGGATGCCACTACGAGCTATCCCTTGTGGACTGCTTGTTTGAGCTTGTTGAATATGTCGATATTCTGGGAGCTCTAAAGTTACGTTGGAAATGTCTAATATGATCTTGTACATGCACGGCGTGGCATATGGCCAGCCATCTGGAAAAGCATAGAGGACTCTAGACGGAGGCATAAGACGACGGATAGTTAAGCATTCATGTATTCAAGATACCAAGCAAACATTGGTTTGCTCTCTATTTCGACACAAGCATTTTCTATATATATCATAAGTCCTGTAAAAATCGCACTCTGAAACACGACGCTTCACAACCACAGTCGTATATCATAAGATGCCATGCCATGGCCATATATCCTCCGTCTGATCCTGTTTACACCCTCTGGGCAGAGCCAGTTGAGGCGCGAGGCTTCATAGGAACCTCATCGTACTTGGCCGGCTCAGGCACCTTGTCGAGAGTGAAGCCAACAGCCTCACAAATGATAGCAACTATGATCTCCATGATGACGCCAGCACCAAGGTACGTCCAGACGGTCTGCTTGTGGCCACCCAGGATGAGAAGGCAGGTATAGGCGAGACGAACAATGACAAATGGCAGAGATGCAGTGATGGCAATCAGGAGACGGTGCTCGCCTTGGGAGATGTAGCCCTGGTTTCGGAAGGCGAGCACGGTCTGAAGCACGAGGAGTACCAAGACGACGATCATGAGGATAACGCCGACCTTGCTCTCGGTGCTGTACTGGATCTTGGGCGCTCCGGCGTTGAGGGTATAGCTAGAGGTAGAGCCACCAACGGCGAGGAGGATAATGGCAACCAGCATCAGCATCTGGATGAGGCGCTGGTAGATTGGCTTCACGACGACATGGCCCTTGCGGTTCATTGAGTCGAAGCAGCGACTCAGGAGGCCCAGCAGTGTGAGGATCAGAGGACCAAGACCGATGCCGTTGAGGGTGAGCCATCCAATGTAGAGACTCGTGTTGCTGGGATCATTGACAGTGGCGAGGAGGAGGGAAGATCCTATGAGACGGGCGAGGGAGAGGATGACGAGATAGAACCAGCCGGCGTTGCGACCAAAGCCATGGGTCTTGCAGAGGACGAGAGCACCGATGAAGATGAATGCATACATAGCAATCTCAGCAATGGCGATGTTGTCGTAGTCGTTGAGAGGGCGGGTCATGATGGCGGTTGAGGTTTGAGGAGCAGGGGGAGCAGATGGTAGTTCGAAGTTGCGAATTGGAGGCGTAGGTGATATTGTGCTGGGTTGCCTTGTTGGCGTATGTGTTGTTTAGACAGCTAGTCTTTGGAGGTTCAATTAATGAAGAGGAGATAGAAGCAGTGAGTTTGTTGTCCTGGTCTTGGCTGCAGAAGATATCTCATCTCAAGCCATGGACAGAGCCATCTTTATACACTTTCAACCTCAGCCTGATGCATATTCATCCAAGGCATCCTAGCATCGCCTCAGACCCTTCCCCACTGCCAATTGCTACATCCATTGAATGACAGCCAATTCATTCAATCACAACCTCGCACTAGAGATAGGAAATAACAAGCTTGCAGAGGCTGAGCGGCAGCAGTCGAATCGAATGCCAAGTCCGGTTTAGCGGGGGGGGCTTCGCATGGGTCGAAGCTGTAGGGCTGCCCCCCGTGCGAGTGCCGGTATCCGTGTCTTCGGGGCCGAAGCACGGCGATGATCTCGTGGGTTGAAGCTGCAGAGGTGAGATTTGGTCGGGTAACGGCACGTTGGGCGCTTTTTCGCTTCAAGGGTTTCGAATCGGATCCCCCATTGGGAAAGGTGAAGGACCGGCTGTGGGTTTTGGCAGTTGGCGAATAAGAGTTTTAGAGTGTTTATTAAGTTTCTCTGTTTCATGGAGACTGGATGTCTATGATAATCTTTGCTTAATTTAATAATCATTGATTCGAAGCCAATTCTTATGTGGTTGACTCTATCCATGTCATGGGTACGCAAAGTCAACCAGGAGCAATAGGGTAGTTGAGATAAAACACAGTCAACAACTAGGAGATGCTAACATATTATTCAAGAGCGAAATGTAATAAAATAATCTCGTAGTTATAACTATTCGAGTCAGATAGGATTGTGTCGACAAGCTGATAATATTCGTACACCCGTCTTTGTGCCTAGAGTGGGCCACTTTGAGTGAACCACAGTGACGTCGGCCCGTTGTAAAATTGTCCATCGACAACTCCAACCCCACTAACATTCGCAACGAGAGGCCTCACATCGACGAATACCCCAAGCCAAGGCCCATGTTCAATCATTTCGGCTGAATTAGTTGTATCAAGCCGCGTCATCTGTTCGAGGCGATGCCTGTATGCCTTCTCCGCCCTGCATCATCACCTGCCCTAGGTAATGTCTCTTCGCTGACGATTCCCACTAGCTCGTCATTGTCTCTGGGCTGCCCACCTCGGGCAAGTCCACAAGAGCAAAGCAACTCCACGACTACCTCGAGAAGCGTATTGTCGACTCAAAGTATCGTCTGCACCTCATATCCGACGAGACCCTTTCCATATCCCGCACCGTCTACGACCTATCCCCAGAGAAACTCCCCGCACACACTCGCTCCGCGAATGCCTCCGAGAAGGATGCCCGGGCTGCGCTATATGGTGCCGTGAAGCGCGTCCTCAGCGACAAGGACATCGTAATCCTTGACGGACTCAACTACATCAAGGGCTGGCGCTATCAACTGCACTGCGAGGCCAAGGCAGTCCGCACCCCAAGTTGTATATTGCAGATTGGATGTGGGGTGGACAGGGCGAGGGGAGTTAACGAGGAGAGGCTACGACGAAGAGAAGCCGCGGGGAACAAGAGCGCAGACGAGACCGAGGCCGCGACTACTGATTCCCCCGATGTCGATACCGCAGAGCCATACGAGCCGAGCAATTGGGACAACCTCGTCTTTCGATACGAAGAGCCCAACCCCATGACCCGCTGGGATAGCCCCCTCTTCACGCTTATCTGGGAAGACGACGAGCCACAAACCACAAAAGTCTTTTCCGACCTCTGGGATGCTATCGCAGGTGAGGCGCGCAAGGTCGTCCGGCCGAACCAGGCCACGGTCCAACGCGGTCGTGAGGCCAGCGGCGACTACCTCTACGTGCTGGACCGTGAGACGTCGGACATCGTGAAGCGCCTTGTCGAGGCGCAGCACGAGGGCGACGACGTTGACGAGGTACGGATACCATCGGGCTCTGGCGACCTTACCGTGCAACTACCAGCAGGGAAGAAGGTTGGCCTGCCGCAGCTGCAGAGGCTGAGGAGGGCATTCATGGGGTTGAACAGAGGGGGGATTGGCCTAGAGGCTGTGGGGGATATGAGGGCGGCGAGGCTGAGGGAGACGTTTGTGACGTATCTTAACGATACGTTTGAGAAGGATGAGTGAGGGCCGTTTCCCTGCTGAAGGCCAAGGCCATACTATCGCGCGACCGAGCTGCCATCACCTCCGTCACTATGCGTGCTGCTTGACACGTTCACAGAGCCGCCGCGCCTGGCCCCTCTGCTCACAAGAGTCAGTGTTAAGGATGCTCTCGGCGCGTCTTTATCAGCTGTCTGAAGATAGGTCGTGCAAACATTGGACGCTCAAGCCATCATGATACCCATGTCACGACACACATAACGGCGGATGGCCGATAAGATGTCATGTCATGACAACGACCCGACCTGCTGTCATGGACCTGCATCAGAAGTTCAAGGCTTTTTGCCTCTAGTTGAAAGACCTACCTCTGTTGCCGCCATATGCAACCCGACGAGTCAAGACGTTGACTGAGGGCATTAGTCTGGTCGCCCTGACTCGTTGGGTTAGTAGAGAATGTGGCCACTGATAGACAGACATGCAGCAATACAGGAAGCCAACTCTGCGGACGAGAGGAAGACTCCATGCTTTAACCACCTTGACGTTATGCGACTGGGATATCCATACCCGCCTGTTATGTGCCGCCTTGAGCAACGTGCTTGTGCAATATCTGTGGTCCGGGCGGGCATCAAGGTGACATCCATGTCGCTACTTTGCCGAGACCCTTGACGAGATGCACAAAGCCGTCATGTTTGTAATTTGATATTACAGAGTTTGCTGGATGTTTCCACGGCAAGTGGCAATTGAGGCGAGACTCGGGGAAAATTTGAATTGCTGCCTGTTGATGGGAATGGTCGAGGCAAAGAAAGCATCCATCGTGGCGGACTCAACTTGTCACGGAAATGAGACGAGCGCCGGATTTACAGCCTGCTCCATCTTACACTGGATCTCAGACGATGCTCACCGTCCAAGGTGAGCGCGGGTGGTCTCAGTCTCACAATGGAACGAGCGCTAAGAGGGCGCCAGCAAGCACGGCCAACACGCACGTAGCTGGCCGAAAGACGCAGCCGGGGAAGTGAGCGAGCAAGTGTCGGTCGGTGGAGGCGGGCGCGATTGTTTGCGCGGCCCTAGCTGCCTGCCTTTGGTCCGCCATGCCATAGAGGTCAAGCTGGGGCGAAAAGCAAAGCAACTGAATGCAGGAACTCTGCGTGGCGGTCTGTCTAACAAGGTGGTGGTGGTGGTAGTGGCCAAGCACAGCACCGAGATTCTGCACGATTGTGGCTGTCATGAGAACCTGGAAAGTGAGATTGGTGATGCTGAGACAGAACGGTAATAATTGTTAGTGTAAATAGAAGCTTCTTCCGGCTTCTACATGCTTTGTCTTGCACGATTGTACTGTAGTCGTCACTCTGAGTGTGCCTGTTGCTACCTACCGCCTCGCGCCCGTGCTCGCTGCATCATAGTGCCAGCCTGGGGCGCCCCACCATCCCACGGCTGGGCTAAGCTGTTTCTGACACCTGCACAAACATTGTTCCGCCCCGAATCAGGGCGTTCGGTGATATCATTGGCCCACAGCTCCACGGTCGGCCAGTGAATCGCTGTCAGGTCGACGTGCTGCTGGCTGCGCTGCTTGCGGTTCCGGTCCCGAAGGAAGGTGCCCTGTGGCCTTTGAACAGCTCGAACCTTCGTTGCCTCTGGCCTCGAACCTCAAAACGACTTTTCTTCCTACAACTCACAACTAACTTCTCAACATCAACCTCCCACTTCTTCCCTCCCCCATTCCCATATATCCCCCCGCCTCACCTCCCCGTCTCTGAAGCAACAGCCATCGACTGGCTTTCTCCACAACACTTCCAGCTTCCCCTCCTCTCG
>SSHR01003562.1:0-31855 GCA_006518225.1 Fusarium neocosmosporiellum | reverse complement strand
GGTCGGGTTGCCCGTCTTGCTGTTTTGGGCAACTCCTCATGGGCCGTGACGGGTAGCGCCAGCGACACAGCATCTCGGGGGGCCCTGCCGAGTGGACGCTCACAGACAGTGACGGCAGACGGCCCATGTTGGGAAATGCGAGATTCCGAGAAGGTAATGAGTTCAAGCTCGTTGCCGTCCCCTCCCCTCAGCGGCCCGGCTGCCTGGGACCAACCAGCAGAATGAGTATGCCATGGGCTGTTTTAAGCCTTTCTGCGTGACACTAGGCGATGTCTGCATTTGCTCAGCACCTGGGATACTCGGTAGCTGAGGACCCGATCTTGTCCTTTGCTCTGAGCCTCGTTGGTGAACCCGTTCGATCGGCCATGTCTACCAGAATGGCAATGCCTCGGTTGCCTCTGCTGACGTTGGAGTTGACCGATTGACGTCTGCTCCGAGAAGAATATTGGCTTCACTGTGCCACGCTTGCCACAGGGTCAAGAGATACACAAAGAAGGAGGCCCTTGCTGATGCCTCTCGCATACAACTGCACGGTCTGACGGGCCCCTTCCGCAACGGGCTCAGGGCCGCCTCGCTCAGGATACGAGATTGTCTCTGGACGCCTGTTTTTGGAACCTGTGCTGCGGCAAGATGCATCTGATGATGGAATTCGTGAGCTCAATAGGCTTATGACGACGATGTACTCGGAGGAGGGGGAACCAATCTGAGCAACGATGGATCGACTCACTTCCGGCACTCTGCACCGTCTGTGACGCCATGCGGCTCACGAAAAGTATCTACCTAGGAGTGGCTATCATTGTAACCGGAGTTCATGCTGGTGGTGTTTTGAGGCCTCTCTGAGTAGCGGTTTGGATATAAAAAGGACGTCATGTCCTTCAACTTGATCTGCTCCTCAAGCATCTCTCAAGCTCTCTACAACCTCATCAGCTCCATACAAGGTCAGCTTTCTATCCTTCCACTGCTGGATCATCAATTGAAGCTCACAACGCTTCTAGCACACTCAAATCTTCGACTCGTCCTCACCAGACTCCAACAATGCTTACCAACATGACCTCGAGTTCTGACCCAGGAAACAACAAGCCCAAGGGCCCCGACCATCCCATAGACCCCAGTAAGCACCATCTCTTCTCTCTAAACTCCTTGAGCACGGAATCTTCAATCTTCCGATCAGTGGGACTGCGTCCTCGTCGTACTGTTGGACTTGCACAGCGGTGCTATGCTTTCTCCGCAGTGACAACGTCTCGCTGCAGAATTGGTGCTCCTCCGATTGGGCTATAGCTGATACGGATTAACAGCGTACGGAAAATAAACCCCCATTGTCGGACCAAGTGCCGGGCATGCTGTGGGGGTTAGGATGTGAGGAGAATGGGCGGCATTCTGAAGACTAGCTCTACTGTTAGAGGAGGATGGTTTGCACTCTCGGTGGGTGGCCTAGGCTTGGGAAAAGTAATGGTGATGAGTTGGATGTGTTGAGAAATTGTTTTGAAACTTCCCTTGATTAGAAATTAAACGCTACCGGTGTGCTCACAATGTTCCCCCTTGTCTCTTGTGCAAGCCCCTATCGTCTGATAGCCCAACGCCGTGTGCCCCCGAGAGGTTTACACAAAGTAAAGATTATCGTCTGGTGTATCCCAAAGAGCGTAATGTTGGGGGTTACGTCAACAGAGCAAATATCGACGTGTCGCTCCAGGCGCGAATAAAGGGGGGAGGGAGATGGGATGTGGTGAGTGGGAGTCTGAGGTTGAGGAAGCATCATACGAGTGGCGTGACACTGGTGTAAAGGTGGGAGAAATGAGTCAAGGGGAAACATGCCATCTCGGGGGAAGAATCTCGCCATCTGGGCTGTATGTTTCTCAAGACACGTTGAGATGGTAGAGTCTGTAACTATGAGAGACTTGAGTGTCCTCAAGCGAGTCTTGCCTGGCAATTTAGTCCCTAGATTTGATGCCGTGACAAAGGGTTTAGTTAGCTAAGAACATTGATGGAAAGTCACGCTATGTTGTGCCGTCTCGGTACGCGTTCAATTGTTACTTCCAGTTCACAGGAGTCGTTGATACCTGCCACTTCCTCTGGGCTGGTGTGAATGGGGGGCCAGGTGGCAACTATCGCCGACCTTCAAACTTCAAAGAGTAAAAACCTAGAACATATTCTCCCCTAAACATGTCTTTTCTATGCCGAATGTCGCTTCTCTTGACAGATTGACCCCCGCGATTACTTTGTTTTCTATCTTCCATGCAGAGACACGTTCTGTATCACTTGGAAACGCCAACAACTTCGCCCTTGAATCATACTCGAACCAGACTCCTATCGAATATTAATACGATTCCATACGTCCTCAGCAAGCCTCCGGGGCCTAAGCAAAGGCATAACCAGAACGATCTCCGAGCGGTGTTATTTCATCGAGTCAAAACAGCATGTCCGACGTTTATCGATCCTCCGAATCGGGCCAAATAGATGTATTCTTGGTAGCAGTGGGGGTCCTCGTGCTAGTCTTAGCGTTCGGAATCTTGGTTCTTGTATGTGCTGGTCTTGGATCCCCCAGCCGGGGATGTGATCCCGAGAACGGAGGGCGTTTGGTGGCTTCAAGAACCCATCGTCCGAGACGAGATATTGCGCCAAACAGGCCATACCGCGACCACGACAACTCCTTCATCGATAGCGTCCGCAGACAGAGTCAGTCTCTGACTGAAGAATTCAAGCTCGAGATGCGCAACCTGAGACAGAGCATTGCTACGCTCATGACACCGTCTGCCAACCAAGATGGCAACCGTAGCGTTGTCGACAGAGTTCGGCGGTTCAGCCTCGACAATCTGCTCACCTTCTCGACGAATAGTTCCGACTTGGTAACCGACTGTGAAAGTTGTTGCGAGCTCTTGGATTCCCCTCTGGCCGCAACGGGGAGGGAAGACACAGCCGGAGCAAGGAGGAGGTCGAGCAGAATGGCTGGAAACACGGTGACTCCCGATTTGGAAGCGCAGCAGTAGGATAGCCCCCTGCAGTAGTTTGTTGATCATGACCAAGATTGCTGGGATTGAGCATGGTGGTTATCGCTTGGGAATGGATGGCAGCCAAGGTTGTTGTACATGACCTCTATTGAACTGAATCTGAGAAACGTCCTACTCTGACATTGGCTCCTCCGGAAGCCCGCGGAAACCCGCTTCGTTTCGTCCTCTAACACGCCGCAAAGTCCGTATGCGCTGTTCCTTGTACAAAATGTCGATTTCGTCCCCGGCCAATCGGCACCTTACTCGCCACCATCCATCATCCGCTTATGCCGACTGCTTCTTCAGATCCCGCGCAGCCTGCTTGAGGCTGAAGTTGCACTCCTCATAGGCCCGGCCGGCACCGAAGCCGACGCCGACAAACGCGGGCCATGCTCTTCGCTTGAACAGGAGGACGGAGAAGACGACGCCGAAACCGAGGCCGAGGGTCGACTTGACGAGGAGGTTGGAAAGGCAGCGGTCCCACTGGCATCAATTAGTATCATCCTACCATGTACAAAACATCCAGGTCCTCCAGGAAGATGCAATTACCTTCTCGTTGAGGAGCGACTCGCTGAGGGGCCGGGAGGAAATGGCGCTCGGGGAAGGGCGAGGAGGGACAGCGGTTTCGGCCATGATGGGCAGTCCTGGACAGGCGGCGCGTTAGCTCCAATCGGACAAGTACGAGGCTGCGGGAGGGAATTGGCGCACTTGAGGGCTTGCAATCCGGTCGTTGCGGGCGAAATCTGGAGCTGGAAGCTTTGATTCTCTGGACGTCATGTCAAGCTTCACGAGTATTTCTCGGTTACTGCGTGGCCCAAAGGCGGTGAGGACCGGGGGCACCGGGGACGGCTTAGCGCGACGGCAGAATTCTGGAAATTTTGGGTGGATTTTGGAGGCGCATTCAAAGATTCGAGTTCAAGATATCTTCTTGTCAAGCAATTTTCTAGTCGTTCGCTCGTAAATCTTTGGTCGCCATGGACGTGACCATGACGGATAGTCCTTCGCAAGAAGGCACTCAAAACCTTGTGAGTCTCTCTTCAATTGCGTCTTCTAGGCATGACAAGGCTTACACGTGCCTCAGGATAAGACGGAGCTCATCAAGACCGTGAGAGGTCTTGACCAAACCGGCCCAGGAGAGGATGGGAAAAATCTGGAAAAATTATGGAAGCATCTGACTGCATCGGCGGACAGCCAGTTTCATGCCGTGGAGCAGAGCAGCCTACGATGGCTGCTAAAATCGATGAACGGCTCATCCAGCGACGCCGAGACTATGCGACGATGGCCCTTGACCTGGACGATCCTCGAATGCGTCTTTCAGCGCATCCCGCTGTTCTCACTCGCCAAGTCGCTTGCTGATCGACGATTCATTGCTGTTCTGCAGCAGACCTTGAAGGACATCTCAAGGCCATCCACGGATTCATCAGCTACTCCCTCCAAGAGAAAGAGATCGACAACAAAGAGCTTTGCTCTTGAGGACTTGAAGGATAGTCAGGGATGTTTGATGGCTGGTGAAGCCGTATTCAGTTCTCTCAAGACTCTGCTGGGCCGGCTCGACTCTTCTGCGACGCAATCATCACACGACAAGATTGGTGCTGAGCATATTCGATCTCTTTTCTGTGCCTCGGCCGCCGAGGCTGCGATATTCGCATCACTATCGCTGAAGCTCTGCGATTCTGCTCTGTCTAGTAGCGATGATCAAACCGAGGGTTGGGAGTCCTGGATTGAGACGACGACGTCCATCTGGGATCTTCATCTACAAGGTGGTGATGATGCTCTGGAGGTGGCTACGCATCTCTTTGCGCCATCAGCAGCTATTCTCAGCAAACTAGAGAAGGTTTCCAAGACACAGAAAGCCGCTGTGCGCGAATCATTACGGACGAAGTGGTCGATTGATCTTCAGAAGCTCATGCATCGCAACCTGATACTCCCCGCTCGAGCGGCGTTTATCACCCGACAGGATATGGAGCCCATCTCAAGAGCCCTTCAAGCTGCCGAAAAGAGTCTTGACGTGGCAGCCCCTGCGTTGTACTTCCTGGCGTCCGGCGTGACAGACGCTTTGGGTGAGGGGAGATTACGAAAAGGCAACTCGGATTGGATGAAGCAGGTTTTCAAGGCTGTCGAAGGCGCTTTGCGACCGCGAGACGGCCGAGATGAGCTCGTACAAATCGTTCTTGAACGAGCCGCCGAGAAGTCGGCATCTATTGACACAGAGGACCTGCGCTCCGTCTGCCGCGAGTATGCTCTCCAGGAAGAAAGTACCAACTGGCGGCTAGTGTCGGATCTCGCCAGTTGTGACCCTGACGTGTTCCAGCTTTCCGAAGAAGGCGCACGCCTGCTTGATACTGTCTGCGAACGGAGCATTGCCTCAAGCCTTGACCAGACCGAGGCTGAAGCTGCCACAAAGATTATTCAAGCCATTGTGCAAGGGTTCCGCACCGGGCGAGACTTGTCCGGCTTCCTGAAGCTTTGGTTCCAGCAGCTTTGCAAGATAGAGAAGCAAAAGAACAAGACCAGCTCACCTTGGATCAGAGTCGCCGAGAATGAATACGGCAGCGATTCTTTCAAGGCCCTGATCGAAAAGGAGCTGTCTCCACAGCAGCTTCTCGAGGTCTTGGAATGGGTCGAGAGCGAAAAGTCCCATTTAAGGGCGCTCTGCCTCTTCCTGGACTCTATTGCGCAAGGGATCCAGAGCGAGCCCTATGCGGACGCTGTGGGGAGCAAGCTGTTTGACCTCGTGAGCAAGGTGAAGAAGACATCTTCGACTTTGACTGCCCTGAAATGGGGGGTTGTTTCCAAGACACTATCGTGGGTTGCCTCTGAATCAAGAACCGAGATTTGGGATGCCGTGCAAGGCCATCTGAGCAAGATCTTGTCCGAAGCGCCCATAGAGTCCAGGGAGACCTACGAAGCCTTCAAATGTTGCTGTCAGGCTTGGATTTCGATGAGTCCAGACGACAAGCAACTTGATGAACCCGCGAAACTGGTGGAGTCCTTTACAACTCGCCTGTCCGCGGACCTGCTCTCGTCGAGCGCCTTGAAAGGAAAGGATCTGTCTTTGTATCTGCAACTCGATGCTGTACCGGGATATCTCGAAGAGGCCGCACCTCAGCACTATCTCGCTTGGTTTCTGCGAGGCTCTAGTCGTCTCAGTCGATTTGTCTACGGAACAAAGGCGGCTCTCCCAGAGGCGTTGCAGAATGCACTATCGCTCCCCAGCAGCGAGATTGACCAGCTCCGAGAGATCTGGACCTGCTTGCTCGAGAACGAGAACAACGTGAACGATGTCAAGGTTGCTGGCAACCTTATAGATCGTCTGATCAAGGCTTTGGAAGAGGACGGAAAGGAGAAGCGTTGGCCTGCCGAGGGAAGTCAAACTTGGATTCGAAGCTTGACCAATGTTCACACAGATGCCTTTACTCGAGTCCAACGAGAGCGCATCATGATTCTTCTCAACGCTCACAGAGCCAAGGCCACCAAGCGAGTATCGTTGGATGGCTGGAGATATATCCTCGGGCTGTCTACGAAGCTCATGAGCCGACCGACATTCTATGAGGGCAGGCAGTTTTCTGACCTTGTTGACGTTGCGGATGCCATGTCGGACATTTCTTCTTCGACACCGACTCAGGATGGTACTTTGATAAATCTTATTAACGCGTACTTTGAGATGGCCTCAACCACGATCCAGCAGATGGCGGAGCACATTGACGACCGAAGCATCAAGTACTTTGAGGAAAGTCGTAGTTTCATCTCAGACTGCGACGACGCTGGAGACTTGTCACCCTTCCGCCTTACTCTGTTGAAGGCGTTGATTACTGAAGTTTCCCAATCGTCAAACTGCACTGCCCATGCCGAGCTAGGATCGCTGCCAGACAGCGCAAAGGACGTGCTAGGAAACTGTGTCATGGCTGCAACTGGCTATTTCTTGACCGAGAAGAAGGCCTTTGAGGGACACAACGTCATTGCCGATCTCCGACTCTTCGCTGCTGTTGATGCCGCCGAAGCATTGGAGAGCCTCTCTGGGGTTTCCAAGCTGAAACAGTCTGATATTCGAAAGGCCGAGAAGCGAAGCCACGCTGCCATGGCCTCAGGGGATCTTCGAGGGTGGAAGATGCAGACATTCCTGAGGACATACTTCTCATCGCTCATGGAGGAAGCTCGGCCGACGACGTTTTATAGCATCAACGACGTGCCCTCTAAACTCCGAGAGCCCTTCTTCCAGAGTAATGTTGCCTCTGTCACGAAAGAGATGGATACGCCCGCCAAGATTGAGTACCTCGGGGATCTTATTCAGGTGTTTGTGCAGGGTTCCAACACAGATGGACAGGCATCGGCTATCCAGACAGTTGTGCACCAGCTTCTAGGTAAGATGATCAACCTTGATAACATGAGTGTTGACTAACGTTATTAGTGTGTCCTGACCTGCAGAGCAAGGGAGCGGGCTTCGATTTGGCTACTGCTCACAGCGAGTTGACCTCAACACTCCTGACTCTGGGGAGCCAATCTGTGTGCGTCCGGGTCTGCCGTGTCCTTCAAACACTCCTAGAGAAGAAGCCACAGTCCATGACTCAATGGAATATCGAGCTTGTCCTCAACACCGTCTGCGAGCTCAGCTCGCCTGAGCATGCTGGTGACGAGCGAGTGCCCTTCGGATGGCTGTGCAAGCTGGTCGAGGTGATCATTAAGAAGCACCGCCTTCGACTTGAAGGCCATCACCATATCCTCCTGTCCGTGATGCAGGCCCTCATCCGCAACCTCATCATCAGCCAGGGCGCCACAGAACCCCTGGGCCAGGCCATGCATGAGACGAAAGCCCATCTCTACGCCCGCCTTGTTACGCTCATATGTGAGCCTACAGCCGGCGCCGTCTCTCGCTCGCAGCATCAGAATGCGCTCGACTCGGCCACAGACGCGGCGAAGCGTTCGGCTGGACGACACATGTATCTGGTGCTGATGCAGTATGTCAAGTTGCAGCTGGAGGCCGACGTGCCGCGATCGGTGAGGGAGGCTTTGGAACCGGCCATGAACTCGATTTTCGACATTACACCCCCTGAAGTGAGGAAGATTCTCAACGATGCCATGGACGGCAGTGGACGTGCGATTCTGAGAGAGATGTTTAAGAGATATACCAAGTTTGGCAAGTGGAGCGGCGTGTAAGCGGCTTAGAGATGTTGATAGATACCATCGCACGAATAGACATTGGGCAAGGTCAATGGAGTTATTAAATATTATGGGTATCTCTGAATCCTATTTCGTTGACAGACACCAGATATGCTCACAAATCTTGGGGCCTCTTCTTCTTGTACGTGCTGGGATGGCCATGTACCTTGCCGTACTTTCGAATCTTGCTATCAATGTCAATCCGGGCAAATACCCAGACAACCAGTGCCAGGAGAGAGCCGAAAAAGTCAACAATGGCGTTGTTCTTCGATGAGCCACCAAAGGCACCCCATTTCATGAGCGAGCCCAGGAAAGCCACGGTGATAAAGTAGTCCCCGTTCTCGAGCCCTTGGATAGCCCTCTTGGCAACCTCGTCGGGTGTCTGCTGAGGGTCGTCTTTCTCGATAATCTTTGCAATCTCGGGCTTGATCTCGTTCTCGCGCTTGTTGGCCTCGGAGAGGATGGTGCCCGGGTAGACGACGTGGACCTCGACGTTCTGGGGATACATCTTGACCTCCTGAGAGATGGTTTCGGCCAGACCACGCAGGGCGTATTTGGCGGGGGTGTACGGGGAGTATCCGGGAGGGGAGTAGAAGGCGACGACGCTCGAGGTCATGATGAGGTGCTTGGGCTCCTTCTCAACGGGGGCGTTGGGGGCGAGCCACTCGCGGAGGATGGCGTGGGACATTTCGGCGGTGCCGTAAAAGTTGACGTCCATGTGCCGCCGCAGCGACTCCATCTCCATGTCGATGTACAGCTCGGGGAGGGCCATGCCGGCAATGGTCCAGACGATGTCGGGGGTCTTGCCATTGTTCCAGCTGATGACCTCGGCGAGGAGAGGGCCGGCGTATGAGGGGACGGAGACGTCGGCCGAGATGTAATGGAAGCGCTGGGTTTCGGGGTTCTTTGCCGCAGCCTGCAAGAGAAGTCGAATTAGCCGTGTTGGAGGGACAGACGAGCTCTGTGTGGGGGATTGACCTTGACGATTGCAAGGGCAGCTTCAAGCTTGCCGACGCTTCGGGCGACGAGGATGATGTTGGCACCCTTGGCAGACAGCTTCTTGGCCACGCTGAGACCCATCCCTTCGGATGCGCCGGTGAGGAGGACCGTCTAGATCGTCAGTTGAGGGGATCATGAGAGGCGCCATGAGGAGTCGTAGGACGCATACCTTGCCCTCAACGGGCATCTTGTTTCCGCCGAAAAGACCCATGATGAATGTACCAAAGACGATGGTCGCGACTGAAGCACCAAGGACGGAGAGGATAGTCGTCGAGGAAAAGTCCATAGCGGGAGAGCTCCAGGTGAAGATGAGTGGACGAGGGGCACGAGGAGCTATAATTGATCGTAGGATTCTCACCGACCTCCACCGGAAGAAACGGCAACTAGGGGCCGCACGATAATCTTAAATCAGCTACGTACAGTCCCTCAGACGCGTAGGGCTGACGGCAGCTGGTGAAATTAGATGTAGTGGGATGGTGCGCTGGTTGGTGTGCGATGCAAGGATTCTTTCAATGTGTGAGTTGGCATTTTTTGCTGCTCCCGTCTCCAATTGAACTATACGACCCAATTCAGGTACCGGCTGGGCACAGCTGAAGGGCTGTTCAGGGGACCCCAAGCGGCACTTGGGGGCTGAAGGTTACTACCGTGAGCTCCTAAACCTCGGTCCCCAAGTAGGACAGTTTGTTCTTGTTCACACTGTATTTACGCACTGGCCAAGTTCCAGGCTGCAGCCCCTTGTGGCTGACGTTTGGTGAGGCTCATCGCGCACGATACAACCACCAGCTTACACGACGCTTTCGCAGCAGTCGTATCCTTTGCTATGCCACGCCCCTGAACATTACTTGATACAAGGTATGAGCTGCCAAAGCAGTCTCTCCAGCTTCGCATCATGTCCGACAAGGATGAATTCCCCAAGCGTACGGTCCCAAAGTTTGCATCGTTCAAGCCAAAATCAGGGACCTCGGAGCTGAAAGCACCCAAGTTTTCGTCTTTCAAGCCCAAAGAGAAGGAATCGAGTGCAAGCACAGGTTCAAGATCGCGAGAAAGGGAGCGTGATCGAGACTCGAGAAGGAAAAGACACCATCACTCTGACAGTCAGCGCGATCATCATCACTCAAAAAGGCACCGCTCAGAGCACAGAGAAAGGGAGAAATCTCGACGCTCTAGTCGCTCGGTGACTCCAGAGCATCAACAACGCGTCAATCCTCCTCGTGACAACAAGGAGGCCTCTCGATTGTATGTCATCGACACAAAGGGCGACCCCTTGATTATTCGCTATGGTCACCTTGATCGAGCCCAGGTTCCTGCCTACTACCGCGATGGATATGGCAAGGTTCTTGGCACCACCGGCCGGCTTGTGATCCATCGCGATGGTCCTAGGGATCAGTTCAGCCTCCGCATGCCGGGTGAAGGCTCCTATGCTTTTAAGGATAAGGATGGGCTTCGCTCAAAAGCATGGCGAGTGAGATCAAAGCCATTTCGAATCCGAAAGCAGGAGAGTGATTCTCCGGAAGGTGTTGACGATGACTTTTTGCCGTTGAGCACATCCAAAAAGCGCAAGCGTGGCCAGCAGGATACAGAATCATCCGATGAGGAGGAAAAGCCATCATATCGCTCGATTGAGGGCAAAGCAAAACCGCGCCAGTTTGTTGACAGCGATCTGGAGTCTGACTCCGACTCAGCCACCGAGGAGGTTGGCTTGGACCAAAACAACCCGCTGAAATGGAAGCCGATACAGCTATCCAGACGCGTAAAGGATCAGCCGGATGATATCGATGCCTGGCTCGAGCTGGCGAATCATCAGGATGCCCTTCTGAGAGCCGGCGAGGACATTGACCACAGATCACTGGAAGCCGAGGTGCACTCCTTTGCTGAGATCAAACTACACATGCTTGAGTCGGCATTGGCAAACGTTTCAACTTCCCAAGACCGAACCCGGGTGTTGGTTCCTTTGATGCGCGAGGGAGTCAAGGTGTGGAATAGCAAGACGGCCGCCAAGAAGTGGACGGACCTGCAAAAGGACGAGGAAACTAGTTTTACGCTGTGGAAAGCGCACCTTGACTTTGCCCTGTCCAACATGTCCACATTTCACTATGGCTCGATCAAGCAGATGCATCTTGGTCGACTTGGTCAGATTCTTGCACGAGCTGGATCAGATCCCAGTATGGAAGACTTCGGCGAGGCTATCTACGTCTTTCTAAGGCTTACAAGATTCATTCACGACTCTGGATACAAGGAGCTTGCTGTTGCAGCTTGGCAGGCTTTCCTAGAACTCAACTTTTTTCGACCCCCACATCTGGATGACCAGACTGCAGCATTCGAGTCACTTCGAGATTTCTGGGAGAGTGAAGTTCCCAGGATAGGAGAAGCAGATGCCCAAGGTTGGGCAAAGTTTGTCGACGATGGCGGTATAGGAGATGCCCCTGAGCCACTCGAGGACAATAAGGATATCGTGAGCCAATCTCGAGATGACTACAAGCGCTGGGCGACCATTGAGTACTCCCAGGCAGAGAAGGCTCGAATGCCGGCGAGAACCATGGACGAGGGGACAGAAGACGACCCGTTTCGAGTGGTCATGTTCTCTGATATTGAGCCGTTGCTCTTTATTGTGCCGAGAACTATCATGCAATCTGTGCAGGAGCAACTTGTGGATGCATTTCTCATCTTTGCTGGATTCCCACCTACCTTTCGATCCAATACCTGGACGGAAGAGGCATTCCATGATCAGTTCCTGGTTGGCTCGAGTACAACTGAAGAACCACGAACTCTGGACGCTCCCTCTGGCGATGAAGACCCTGTTGAGATACAACGAAAGCCACCAGCTTTTACGCATCAGCCTCTTTGCGTCTCTCAATCTCCCGACGTATTATTTTCGGGCGGGGAGTGGTTCTCTTATCTCCCCAAGAGGGACAGAAGTAACGAGGTTGAGCTGGGCCTTGCAGCCAATGCCACCAAGCAGCTGGTCCACACTGCCAACTTCGAGGCACTCGCAGGATTTCACTTGGCGTTGTGTGCGTCATGGGATGGAACTGGTGTCAAGAAGCCTGCCAAAGCTCTACTCAAGCGATACCCTACCAACCTCGACTTGTACGGCGCATATGCGCTGGCCGAGTCCGCCAGTGGAAGTCATGATGTTGCTATCAAAGTCTTTTCGTCAGCAATAGCGCTTGCAGCTGTAAGTACTCTCTAACTATACATTTTGGGATATCCGGCGGCTAACACATGGTACTAGAAGGCGTCGACACCAAGTGTCTTTGGGCTTTGGAGGAGATGGTCTTGGATGGAACTGGAACTTGGGAACAAGAAAGCGGCAACTCAAAGGCTATGCGCTTCCGTGGATGACAACTTGCGTTCATTGGATCAAGCTCCCGACGTATCTTCAACGCATATCCTCAAAGCTCATCAAGCCTTTTCTTCAAGGATGAATGACTTTCTCTCTGCTGGCGAACTGGATCAGGCAGAAACTCTTATCGAGTGTCTGGCTTTGCTGTCTTATTTGACTACTGAAGGCTGTTCTGAACCAACATCAAACTCTCAAGGAAACATATCGGCCGCGATTGAAGTTATTCACAAGCAATCTCTTGAATTCAAGAGGCGAGAATATCAAGCGTCACCCGCTCACGAGCGGGTCCTACAGTTTGCGGCGAGATTGTTGTACTTGCACGCAACACGAGGGTAAGTTCTCTTGCAGAAGCAGATAGGCACTTACTGACAGGATCAAGGCCCTTCCGACGCGCATACCTACTTGATCAGCTGAAGCAATTCCTTGCCTACTTTCCCCGAAATAGCATCTTCCTGACTCTATTCGAGTGGGCTGACTCTAGCCTTCGCGTAATCGATGAGACGAGAACACTCCTATATGAGACAGTCCTCACCCCAGCTCAGGACTGCCTGAGAAGCCGACTATTCGCCATCCATCACGAGATGGAGCGTGGCAACGTCAACACGACAAAGGCAGCATTCGAACACGCCGTGTCGAGCGACGTGTGCAAGTCCAACACTGGCCTGTGGGTCAAGTTTATCCAGTTCTGCAGCTTGCAGAGGGAGCTACGGCCCAAGGCCAAGGATGTGCTATTCCGGGCACTGAGGCAATGCCCATGGTCAAAGGGTGTCATGATGGAGGCGTTCCTGACGCTGAACCAGGACATGGAGTCTTCGGAGCTCAAGGGAGTGTTTGAGACGATGGCGTCCAAGGGGTTGAGGGTTCATGTTGATTTGGACGAGTTTCTCGAGAAAAGGAGGAATGAGAGGCGAGTCCAGAGTGGTCGGGGATGAGATATGCTGTGGTATTCATGGATTGGAATGGTGGCACGGACAGTGAGAAGTCATGATAGGGAAATGCAATCTCATATAACAACAACACCTCCGTATCACTATTCGTCATAGAGCAATGGCCCTCAATGTGGCTCAAACGCCTTTCGCCGAGAAAAGGGGGATGGCTTGTATCAAGGGCTCGGACCTTGAAGGTTGCCAAGTGAGTTCGGCTTGTGGTTGCCGCGGAAATGGAACGATATGCCTATGACAATGGTAAAAGTGATCTTGGCAATATGAAGAGAGTTGCCAAGCCCCCCTTTCTGTTTTACAAAGACTGCTTCTTACCTATCATCATGTGGTTTAGGGGTTTCGACCAGGTAGAAGGCTGGCGTCAAGACGGCACTTAGGGTTTGGTTTATGTCGAAGGGTTACAGGCTTCATTTATGGTTCTGACAGTACCTGGTCTAAGAGTTAGGTACACGATCATCCCTGGTTGGTCAGTCCGTAAAAGAAACACTGGCCACGTGACGATCCTACAGGGAGAACGACTCAAGCTCAGGCCTTGAATTTTCGTTTACCGGGTCAACCACTATAAATAGCGAGCCGCGGGTAACGTGGTTGATTGTGTTCAGCTTGCTCACAAGGCCCTATAGGGGTCCCCGTTGTGGGGCGCGTGTTGCAAGCTATCCTGAGCTACCCTTGAACATGAGACCACGTCAGATGACATGAGATGTGAGATTAAGGAAGCCCTTGTATTTTTTTTTTACTGTGGCTTGCTTGCGTTGCCGAGAGCATAGAAGAAAAAAGATAGTAGGGAAGGAGAGGCCGCCAGTTTGCAAAAAAGAGATTTTGTGTACTCTCCCAAGATGGATTCGCCTTTGCATCCTTTCCCCAGTTTGGGCTTTGTTTTCCCATGGTCTAGAATATGCAGGGGCAGCAGCAGCAGCAGCAAGAGAAGCAGCAGCATGTGGTGGACGCCCACCAGTCCTGGCCTGTTCGACGACAGCGAATAACTTCACGTCTGCAACACCACTTCATCGCCCTCTCATTTCTACGCTCGCTGCTTGATCTCACGTCATCAAAGAAGGAACGGAAACGCAAGAGAGTCTCTCGTCATCTCAAGATGTCTCTTCCCCTGCAGGCTGGCGGCGGTGCCAGCGAGACGTCCCGCTCTCTTTCGAGCGTCGACCCCGTCGTGCACGCGCACTTGGTCAAGGTCTTTGAGTCTCTGGCCGACCGTGAGGATGGCACCTGGAGCCAGGAGACGACTCACTCGTTCGTCCAGAAGACGCAGCAGCTCGACCCTTCGCCCGCCGTCGACGAACTGCTCGCCCGCGAGTCGCTTGACGTCGACGGCTTCATCACCTTCATGACGTCGTCGCTCGCTGCTGCCACGACCCCGCCCAAACCCCAGGATCTCTCGTACCCGCTCGCCGCCTACTTTATCAGCTCCAGCCACAACACCTACCTCACGGGTAACCAGCTCTCCAGCGACAGCTCTACCAGGCCCTACACCGAGACCTTGCTGCGTGGTGGCCGGTGCATCGAGATCGACGTCTGGGACGGTGATGAGTCGGACGCAGAGGGGACGAGCAGCCCCAGCAGCAGCGACGAGGAGGAGGGCAAGCCCATCAGGAGGGTCAAGAAGAAGAAGAGCACCTTTAGCAAGCTCAAGGCCAAGCTCGGAAAGACGACCATCGACGATGACGCAGAGGCCGATCCCGTCTCCGCTTCCGGCGCCGGCGCCGAATCCACGGAGCCCGAGGTCGCCGTCGTTGAGCCCCGGGTCCTCCACGGCTACACCCTGACCAAGGAGGTCTCGTTCCGCGCCGTCTGCGAGGCCATCCGCGAGAGTGCCTTTGTCGTCAGTGACCTCCCCGTCATCGTCTCCCTCGAGGTTCACTGCACCCCTGCCCAGCAGTTGTGCATGGTGCGCATCATGAAGGAGGTCTGGGAGGGTCTCCTCGTCCCCGAGCCTGAGGGCGATCCAGATGCGCTACCCAGTCCAGATTCGCTCCGCCGCAAGCTCATCGTCAAGGTCAAGTACGCACCGCCCGGCACCGAAGCCCCGTTGGAGGATAGTGAAGACGACGACCGGCCTGCTCCCCCAGGGGCGGCCGCGACAGCAGCCAAGAAGGTATCCAAGGTGATCCAGGAGCTGAGCCGCATGGGCTTCTACTCCCGGGGCGTGTCCTTCAAGAGCCTGTCGCAGCCCGAGGCGGGAATGCCCACGCACATCTTCTCGCTATCCGAGAAGAAGGTGATTGACGTGCACGAGAAGCAGGCCTCGGACCTGTTCAACCACAACCGCCACTTCCTCATGAGGACGTACCCTTGGGGTCTGCGGATAAAATCATCTAATCTGGACCCTGCCATCTTCTGGCGCAAGGGTATTCAGGTTGTTGCCCTGAACTGGCAGAGGTGGGATGAGGGCATGATGCTCAACGAGGGTATGTTTGCCGGTACAGGAGGTTATGTCCTGAAGCCTCCAGGTAAGAACACCATGATGTGATATCACCGTCCTCATATAACTAATCATGAATAGGATATCGACCAAACCGCAGCAAGGGCGACAACGATGAAGACGATGCTTCTTCCAACACCATCACCCGCAAGACCCTCCACCTCACCATCACCGTCCTCGCCGCCCAAAACATCCCCCTCCCCCCCGGCGACACATCCGCCCGCGGCTTCGAGCCCTACGTCAAGGTCGAGCTGCACGTCGAAGGTCCCGACGAGTTCCACGGCGGTCCCATCCCCAACGACGGCCACGAGCGCGAGGGCGAGTACAAGGCCCGCACGCGGACTCACCGCGGCCAGGCCCCCGACTTTGGCGGCGAGCGTCTCGACTTTCCCCCCGTCCCCCACGTCGTGGACGAGCTCTCGTGGGTGCGCTTCACGATCCGGGATGATGAGATCGGAAAGGACGATCTGGCTGCTTGGGCTTGCGTGAGGCTTGATCGGCTGGGTCAGGGATATCGCTTTGTTCATCTCATGGACTGCGAGGGACGTGTCACGGAGGGAGTCGTTCTTGTCAAGGTTGACAAGAAGCTGGTTTAGCTAATTCATCTCTACCTGGTACCGCCTAAATTGAATAATGATGACATGACATTCATACTATTTCACTTACCTCATGAGTTGCGTTTCAATTCATCTTATCATGCCACCCTAGAGCCTCTCTCGCTGAACCCAAGAACCATGTCCATAAGACCAAACTTCTGCCGTTTCCTTGTTTCGTAAGTTGTCTCGAAAGAGGCATATTAGATCAGGACCTGTTATTAACAATAAGAAGCATGTCCTTATACATGCTGCTGCGTCCCATTAAGGGATCACATGAGCTTGGAACATCATATCAAGAAAACATGTCCGTGTTGGACAGACTCAATTCTTCATTATCGATACATAAAAAACGCCAGATTAGTTCATATAAACCGTCGTCCCGACACCCAGCAACTAGTAGTCGTCGTCATTGTTCTTGCCGCCCTTGATCTTCTCGGCGATCTTGTCGCCGATAAAGTCACCAGCCTTGTCCTTGATCCGGTCCACAAAGGTGTTGGACTCGTCATCATCGTTGCGCTTCGAGCTGCCGTAGCCGCCAGAGCTGGAGCCGTACGTGTTTCCGCTGGATCCATAAGAGTCCTTCTCGTTCTTGTTGCTGGAGCCGTAAGAGTCGTCGTTGTCACGGCCAGAGGAGCCGTAGGTGTTTCCACTGGAACCGTAGGTGTTGCCGCTGGAACCGTACGAGTCGTTGTCGTCCTTGTCCTTGCGGCTAGATCCGTACCCCCCAGAGGAAGACTTGGAGCCATAGGAGTCGTCGTTGTCACGGCCAGAAGAGCCATAGGTGTTGCTTGAGCCATAGGAGTCCTTGTCCTTGTTGCTGGAACCGTAGCCTCCCGAAGAAGATTTGGATCCGTAGGAGTCGTCGTTATCGCGGCCGGAGGAGCCATAGGTGTTACCGCTGGAGCCATAGGAGTCATTGTCGTCCTTGTCCTTGCGGCTGGAGCCATAGGAGTCATCGTTGTCTCGGCCGGAGGAGCCGTAAGTGTTGCCACTAGAGCCGTAGCTCTTGTTGTCGTCCCGGTTAGAGGATCCCTGATTAAGGATTAGCTCGAGAACCTAACCAAGTGAGAGTCTTCAAACATACGTAGCTGTCGTTGTCACGGCCAGACTTGGATCCGTAGGAATCATTGTCGTTGTTGCGTCCGCTGGATCCGTAGCTGTCGTCGTTGTCACGGCTGGAACCATATGAAGAGGACTTCTTGTTGTCGTCGTCGTCACGGCGGGAAGAGCCCTGGCTAAAGTGTTAGTGTGATAATCATATTGAAGAAGACTGGTGAACATACGTAGCTGTCATTGTTGCCGCTGCCGTAGCTGGAGCTCTCGTTGTCACGGCCGGAGGAACCCTGGTGAAAGTTAGTTAGCTGTTTATTGAAATGAGAGAGGTTAAGACATACGTAGCTGTCGTTGCCTCCACCGTAGCTGGAGCTGGTGTTGTCACGGCCAGAGGAGCCCTGGGTGAGTCTTAGCTTGGAGCTATTATGCTTGGAGTGAGCGGTCACTTACGTAGCTGTCGTTGTTTCCGGAGCCGTAGGAGCTCTCGTTTCCACGTCGGTTGGACGAGCCCTGGCTGGAGTGTTAGGTCGTGGTCTCTGTAGTAGGGGAGATTGTACAGCATACGTAGCTGTCGTTGTCATTGTCACGACGGTTAGACGAGCCCTGGATAGACTGTTAGCTTGAGAAGCTCAAATGAGAGAGTGAATGAACGTACGTAGCTGTCGTTGCCGTAGCTGTCGTTGTCGTTTCCGCCGTAAGACATTGTGATGGATGATCAAGGACTAATACGAGTTTGATAGTCAAAGAAGTGATGCAAGTGAATGATCAAGAGGGTCAAGCTGGCAGCGAGGGGGCAGCTTCAGTTTAATACCTACAGAGAGAAGCTCCCTCAAGCTGGCTGCCCCTCCAGCTCGGCCCCGTTGTCATGTGGATCATCGTCTCCCGTACCAACAGAGAGCTTCTTCTCCCCTCCCCCACCACTGGCCCCTCGGGAGATGACGTGCCACTGTTCCATTGTGGCATGGGCTGGGACAATCCTGCCATGAAGCAGAAGCTTGTCGAGCGGGCGCGGCTAGCTAGCACACGGAGGAGGCTTGGACGGGGTCCCCGACCGAGGAGGGAGGGAGAGAGACAGGCCCCTTGCCAGGATGGGAGGACCCCACGTCTCGGGCGTGAGCATCAACTGGCAAGACGTGCTTCGATTGTCGTTTCTTTTGCTCTCGTCAAGATGATCTGGTCTCAGCCAACCATCACCCGAGTGTCCCACACGACCGCGCGTTTACTGCCAGCTCTCGGCGGTACCGTCGTTGTACCTCAGACCATGAGTGCCTTGATGGATGGATGTACTGTATGGATTCATGGTCCCTTGAACAGCCCCCCTCCAACCCACCCCTCACTGAGGAGGGGAGAGGAGCCAGAAACCTGTTGTTGCAAGGAGTACATGGCAACCAAGTGTCACGCTCCCACAGTCCGAGGTTCCCTGGCATCAATTGGCTCGATCGCGACATCTGAGGCTTGTTTCGACCTGTCTTGGGACAAGCTTTCCCCGTGTCGTCATGCTTGCTGGCTGGCTGGCTGCTTGTCATGGTTCGGCTCGAGCACATCACATCTCAGAGCTTTCCACGGCGGGGTAACCAGTTCACCGATCGACCTGAGAGGCGCATTAGTCGTGATCTACTGGCGACGCTAGCCCTGAAAGATGCCAAGGATGGGCCCGGGCGGCCCAGCTTGACAGGGTCCAAATCAGGTCCCGGAACCTGGACGAGCTGATATGGAGCTCGATGGACTGTGGCTGTGCCTGCTCTGGCATCGCCGTGGGAGCGACTATCGAATGCCGGCCGAGAAACTGCAATTTGCCTGATGAACCTAGGTGTTCACAAGTTGTTGAGAGAACCTTGAAGGGCTGAACTGAAGCGTAACCATCCATCGTGGCCGTGGCCGTAGCCTTTCTGTTGAACAACACCCACCACCACGCACTTGTGGAGTCGCGACGATAATGACACTGGAGCCAAAGAACAGGAGGGCCAATGTCTGTCTGCATGGGACCGGAATCTTGCTCAGCCCAAGCATCGAATCGCATCACAGAGTGACGTGCCAACCCACGCCATTTCCAGCCGTGTCTGAGATGGTGATTGAATTGGGTCTAGCAACCCTCCGTGTCTTGACTCCCCGCTCATGTTGCAGAGAAGCTGGCCGTGACCTTAGTTAGCATCCCCGCTTCAACCGAGGACCCTTGAATATTGGCTGTTGACCGTTTCAATTGCTTGTTTCTGTAGCTCGTTCCTTGGTCTTGATGAACGCGTTCCCAGATTTCCTTTGTATATTGATGTCGTGCCAACTTAACTGCCGGGAATGACTTCCATTCTCTGCTTCTGTTCCGACTTGCAACCGTCTTGCTTCGACCAACAACCACCATCCGTCCAGGCCAACACCGATGTTTCTCGGACCACACCAGACCTGCCGAAACCAAGCCGGACCTACTAGGCGGGTTGCCCGTGTCCTGTCCGGTCCCCATCTCTCCGCACGTGTGATGAATGCTCATCGACTGAGCAAATAGCCATTCACCGGCGCTCCCGGACTCCCAGAACAAGATGCACCCAACTCTTCCATCCATCTCGATGTATCCAGATCCTTTCGCAGCCTGCCGAGACTAGAAACCCGACCAGAAATGACACAAGTGCATAAGGCTCACGGAAATGTGCCCGTCTGCCCGAGTCCAGTGACACCAAACAACCAGGTGTGGCAGGACAACCACAACTGATTCAGCCAAGTTGTGACCTCTCAACTTTCCCAGTGTCGTCACTCGAGACGCAACAGCAGCCACAAACAACTGCCGGTGAGACGCTTGTTCTTTAGATGAAACCCGTGACATGTTGCGGCCAAGTCGAGCCTCTACAATGCAAGGCTTGAGGGAACACCGGCCGTCATCTGTGGTTTGTCTAGAATGTGAGACAGAACCACACACTCGGCGCTTATCCGCGCTCGTTGCTCGAGCCTTATAGCTTGCTGGATCTTTCGGGGCCGGCAAGAGCACCGCTCATCATGGCCGGCTCCGTCTTGCCGGCAAGGATGAGCTCTCGACCTCCCTGAGTCCCCCACCAAGCTACTCCAATAGCTGCTCGCTCCACATCTAATTCTCCGCTCACGAGGATCTCCAAGAACCGCTGTTTGACAGGTTCTCGTAGTGTGGGATCCAAAATCTCATTCATTGCCTGAGCAGTAATTGTAAACCACTCCTCCACTAGGGGAAGTGGGAGGTATGGTAGAGAGTCAACCAGAGCCAATGTAAGTGAGCTCTGTTGAGATAGAGGCTCTTCTTGTGATTCCTCCATAGCCGCCCGCGACACGATGTCCGCTGTAGGGGGGAGAGGGCTGGTTGACGCTGTTGTAATAAAGGACCGAAGCATCTCAAGCAAGGTCTCTGAGAGATGCGGCTCCATGTCGGCAATAGGGAAGGGGGGTGATACGATCTGCATCACAGTCTTGAAGGCCACTCTGAACTGACGCGAGGAAATGTGTTGTGGGAAAGAGTCGAACAGCTTGGCGATATAGAATGGTGTGAGCTCGATAGTGAGAGGACTGTGCTGAGGGCAGGAGATGGTCGAGAGGATGGCACTGTGAGCAGACTCGAACAACTGCACCATGGACTGTGTCGTTGGTCCTTCATGGGAGATATATGCAATTGCCGGTTTGATGATGAGAGCATCGCATGCGTCTGTTGATAGAGTGAGGGGAAGATGCTCAGATAGGTTCAGGTAGAACAGATCTAATGTTCTCTGCAGGTATGTGGTTTCTGTTGAGGCGTTCTCTTCCGGCCGATTCTCCTGGAGAAACATGTAACAGGCAGACGCGCTCCGAGCGATAGAGTCGATTGACGTCAAGTATGTAAAGTTGTATACTTGGAAAGCGTTGTTGCCGTTCCTTGAGGAGATAAAGAATATGTTGCGCAGGATATGCAGCGACTTGGTTGCAATGACAGGAGCCGCCACATCGTTCAGCATGAGCGGATCAAGAAGACTTCGTGACACAATCGCTTGAAGTATAGCAACTGTTCCGAACATGAGCTTTCTCATGAGGTTCCAGAGCACCGACCACGTGCTTGTCAGAGTCTCCTGTGTAAGCACGTTGCCCTCAAGTGCCGGGTCTATGTCGCTCAGTCGGTTCGTCTGCCAGGTCTTCAAGACCTTGCTGGTAAATGCAACGAGGCCGTCCTGAGCAGCAAGGACGGCTGCAGTGTCGGTTGCATGATGGATAGCGAAACCGGCAAGCTTGGCCAATGGACCCATGTTGGCCAAGGTGGGACGCCTATCCAGTTCTTGAATATGGCGGAACGAAGGCGTTGTTGGCGACCAGGCGAGCAGATGGACTGGGGATTCCACAATCTCAGCGCTGATTGGGATGAGGAACTCGCCATCAGCAAAGCCCTCCTCAGCAGTGACAGCCCACACAATGAGAGGCAGCATGGCATTGCAGTTGATGAGACTCTTGTGGAAGTCGGACAGCAATGGAAAGGCAAAGTTGAGAGCCATAACAACCGAAGCACCTGCCACGGGACCGTCCTCCTCGCGGGTATCGAGCGCCAGGTTCGCCGCCATCACCACTGCCTCTTCAAGCGTATTCCTCAAGCTGCGCGACAAGGACTGGCGGTTATTAGACTCCATGCCCATGAGCACACCTGTAAGAACGAGAAGATGCTGCCACCGCCTCGATCGATCGTCCGCGCCCTTCACAACGGCCCTTGTCCACTCCTCGCATCGCAGCCCGCCGCCCTCGTGAGGCTCGTTGCGCTTCGTCTTGGCGATCTCATAGTTGTGGATGCGCGCGGCAGCAGTGTTGTAGATGCTGATGATTCGGGTAGAGGTGCGAAGTCCGCCAGGCTGGAACCAGATCGCCGGCGCCGTCAAGAGCTGCGACGTCAGGAGGCCGAGGTTCAGAGGGTTTGTAAGCTCGGTGAGGAGGTGCGTCGTCGACCCGATGATCTGCTCCGTCTTGGCGGCATCGTGGACGTCTTGATAGTGTTGCAAGACAGTTCTGAGGAGTCTATCGGAAGACATGGCGATTCATCCGTGTCCGTGGACGTTGGGACAAGTGTGGTGAACAGGTTGAAGTTGCTTCTTGTCGCGTTGCGCTCGGCGCGCAGGCCGATTTCACGAGCTTTTGCCGAGGCCTTGGGATGACGTTCCGGGGAAGGTACATAGGTCCGCCCAGCACAGCACGGGCAGCCACCCCTGTCGGGCCCCCTGTCGCCGCCAATTCAACCACCCCATTAATTAATAGACCATAGCCACAGCACGAGACTCTACCAGCACAGCGATACCATTCTGCAGCTTGCACTATGGCACGGTAAGTCGCATCTAAGCCTCGTCGCGACATCGGGAAGCTAACGTAGACGATATAGATGGCGCTTCCGAACGAACCTCCCAAGGATTACCAGACGCCGGGCTTCCCGTCCCTGAATATCCAGACCCTTTTTGACAACACCCACGATAAACGATTCACGCTCTACTATATCTTGGATGTTTGGCGATTTACTCTACTATGGACGATCATCATTTACGCATGCTTCCACTTGGCTGCGGTTCTGATTGCCATGTTCAACCATGGCTGTAAGAAGTCGTCGTGGAAGTATATATGGGCGGTTCCCATCGTATACCTCGTCATGGCAGGACTTGAGGCCGTCCTCGCTGGAAGCATTGTGGGCTTGGTGTAAGTCTCCTCGAAGTCATACTATACCTAGTTGCTAACGCGACGCCAGGCTGGGCGCTGTTTACTCTGCTGGATACTACGAGATGAATACTTGGATCCCATGCACCTGGGGATTCATCAACGTTCTGGTCCTCATTATTTCATCCTTCTCGATACAAGGCGGACTTTAGCAGGGAATGTCGGCTATCTGATATCTTTCCTTGGACTGGACACCAGTTCTCATGTCTTGCGTCTGTTGTTGGGCACACTCTTGGAGCCAGATGCGGCCTGTTGAGGTGTATCCGGTGTCAAAGATGGTCGCCTTGTGAATCAGGGGATCTCATGACGAAGACTTAGACCAAGAAAGCCTCTTGAGCTGGGCGATTGCTTTAGTTGCCATGATTATGCTCAAGCAGTTGGTGCCTATGCTCGCTCGCTTCTCCATCTGTCGCTGACACAATCAAGGCCTGGAGCGGTTCAATTTTGCGAAGCGAGGCCGAAGTGAAGAGACGTTTAACCAGAACAAAACTTCTCTACAATGAGCGCTTCGGGGGTGGACCGTTCAGGACTGAGATGCCACCAAGTGACGGAGCCACCACGATCATGAGGTTGATGGCTTTTGAGTATGCGAGCCCTGAACCTCCCCATTGCCGTAATATTTAATACCTTTAATTCACACGATGGATAGCTAGAGAAAACTTTATGACTGACTCAACGGCTGTGTGAGCTGCTCGAGTTGTAAAATAAAAATAAATGATGATGCCCACACTATCCCAGCCTGATATTACCATCAGCTCTCCCGTGTCCAGCACCAAAACAGAGGCCCTCGTAAAGTCTCTTCAGATTAGAACCCATAGGTTATGCAGAGGAAAAATCCAAGTAGCTTTAATAGGTACCTAGGTTGCCTTTGTTTGTGCTCTGGTGCAAGTACCTTTACCCATCATGTAGTGGTTCCCGCCCCATGCGCCCAAATGCTCTAAAGGGGAAAACGCTGCGACTTTGGAGGACAAGTCAACAACCCAACAACAGGAGCAGCTCAAAGGATTGGAATTTTCCTAATATGAACATATGCTGCGATGGGCCTCTTTTTACTTAATATTCCAACGTCATGAGCGCCTATGTATATATAGGGCTTATTCCGCTTGACAGGCGGACTGCCCCCTTAGTCCCAAGGCGTCCAGGTGGGTACTTGTACCCCCCACAATCCATCATCGCAAAGCTCTGGCCAACATAGCTTCGTATTGTTCTCTGCATCACAATCAAGACCCCAAGACGCCGCGCGGGGGGATAATGGCAAACCAGCAGTCGCGGTAGTCAACTGATCTTGTCCATACGCTCCTTTTAACCCAGGCAGGGCGTCTTGTCCTGCCTTCCTCTCTACAGCACTCTTTTGCTGGTTTCTTCAATCTCGAATCCTTGTCTGGCCGCCACCCCTTTGACTTTGACCCTTGAGAGCGATACGTCCGATACTATACCTTGGGGACTAGTACTCTTCAGACACCTTTGTCTTCTCAGAAATATTCATGCAGACATACAAGCTCTTCATTGATCGTCGTCACAAAATGTCTGAAAACGCCCATTCTGGTGGCCGCACTGCCGCCAACTTCGACCCCACGCCCTCTCATCACGAGGCATCACCCTCCTACAGCGAGGACTTCTCAGACGACATGGATTCCCGGCCACCCCTCAGCGACATCATTGCTATGAAGCCATTCTTCGCCGGCCAGCCCAAGTCGCTCTCCGGCATCGCCATCAGGGCCTTTTGCCTGGGCATCTCCCTCGCCTTGAGCGCCGTCGCCGTTGCGGCTATCCTGTGCTTCTCGTCCAGCCCTGTCTGGCGAGTGCCCTTCTTCCTCTTTGCCCTTTCGGCTTTTCACTTTCTCGAATTCTGGACTACGGCTGAGCGCAACACCCTGGTGGCCAGCATCGACAGCTTTCTCTTGACTGCCAACTGGCCACTATACGCCATCGCCCACTCTACAGCCTTCATCGAGTGCGCTGTTGTCAGCCTCGTTTTCCCGGAACGCCACTGGGCGCCCTTTGGCACTGGACCGTTGTTCCTCGGGGCTGGTCTTGTCATGGTTTTGGTTGGACAAGTCGTGCGATCAGTGGCTATGCTTCAGGCTGGCGCCAGCTTCAACCACCATGTTCAAAATCGAAAGAAGGATTCGCACGAGCTGGTTACAACGGGGATCTACTCCTTGTTTCGACATCCAAGCTACTTTGGATTCTTCTACTGGGGTTTGGGGACGCAGCTCGTGCTGGGCAATGTTGCTTGCTTCTTTGCCTACGCCTACGTGCTGTGGAAATTCTTTAGCAGCAGGATAAGGCACGAGGAGTCCAAACTGATCGAGTTTTTCGGGGACGACTATGTCCAATATCGAAAGAGGGTCGGCACTAGGATGCCATTCATTGGGTAGCTGCATCTGGAGACTATGTGATGGTCTGCATCTAATCAGGGTCTAGCAAGTAGGTAGATACAAGATGAAGTGTATGTTGGCGCGAAATCGATTAATCAACTGTATAGCTAAACTCCAGTATTCTTGGTACAGAATCAGCAAAATGAGGTCAAAGCCTCAACCCAGTAAATACGCCCCTATCTCGCCGCTGCTGGTGCCATCTGTTTGCTCACACTTCCGTATTTTGCTTGCCATGCGTAAAAGTACATCAATGCCGCAAAAGGCTGTCCAAACATAGTAAATGATACCCAAAAGGTAATGTTCCCGATCACCCTTCCGGTGTGACCGAGCTTCATCTTTTCGAGAGGCTTGGTAAGGGCAATGAGCGGAAGCTGGAGGAACATGCCCAAGAAGGCAACACCTATGAAAGTTAGTCCATGTCAACGAGCACTCGAGGCGTTGCGCTTACCGATGATATTGTGAGTAGGAACACCAACAAGGATCTCATGCAAAACTGCAGAGACAAAGAAGACTGAAAAGCTGGCTGCCTGCGGGCTCCAGCCACGTCCAATCATGGGCATGTAGACGTGACGTTTGAAATACGTGTAGACAGGCTTGTTCCATGTTCGCCAGTAGGCTCCAAGGCTCTCGCTGTTCCACCAGTCATCATAGAACGATCTATCACCGAACCTCAGGATCTCGGCAAGCGCATTCAGGAAGGACTGGAAAAGGGCAAAAAAGCCGGCCAGCCAGATAACGAGGGAGATTGTGGAGAGCTTCATCAACCGCTCAAGAATGGACATGATGTCGAGAGATGCGATCTTGTCAAGCGAGTTCTGAAGAACAGGTGCAGCGTACTGAGCGCTAGCAACCCAAATGAAGACACTGAGGCAGAAGATCTCCCCAAGTCGCTTGGCCACGAACACCCATCTGATCTTGTCCGTGCGAGGATAGACAGGCTGGTAGACGAGGGTAGGCGCCCACCAGAAATAGATCAGATTGCCCACTGTGATGTTCTGAGGGTATGGACATTGTTCGTACAGCTCGGGGACCAACTCGCGCTCGCCCTCCACAGGGTGCAGGTAGGCGTGTCGTAAGTCACGGTTGGTGAAAGCATATGAGGCCGTCTTGAGCCAGACGATAACGGCATGCATCTCGGTCAGTGTACCAATCAAGGGGTGGTGGATCTTGAAGTAGACAACAAAGGTGGTAAGGACGAGAGCAAGGGTGATGTTGACGGCATGAGCCCATGCCACAACGACCCAGGTCTTGTGGAACTTCCTGCGCTCCTGTTCCGAGGGGCCACCAGCATGGCCTTCTTTAACACGCTTAATGGATCCTCGAGCCTGCTGGGCGGCAGCCAGCTCAATGAGATAGGCGGCGAGGAGATGGCATGGGATCAAGAAGTAGAGGAGGAGTCCCAAGTAGACATCTTGTCGGCTGTAGTCGTGACATCTCAGGCATATCAAAACTCCATACTAATTGATCACCGTGTTAGCTGCTTGTTCGCCATCAACCTCCAGAATAGGCGCAGCAAGACCATACCTTTTGGATGTTTTCAATCATCAATCGCAAGTTTCCAACCACTGCCAAGTGTCAATGACGAAGCTCAATCCCAGCGACCGAAGAGGGGCATTGCGACCTACCCAACACGATCACCATCAAGTTGCGGAAGCCGAGGAAGCTGGGTGTCGCATCGGAATCGTAGCTCAGGCACGAAGGCCTCGTCTTGGAGTGCACCGCAACAACATGTCTGTACTTCTGGCCAGCCTTCTTGGGAGACCCGGTAGTGGCCCCTCCGTTGGTGCGGTTCTGTGGTTCGCGCTGAGTGACGTCGCGGCCGCTGCGCCGGGAGACTGAGCTCGGAGCCGAGTCATTGGATGTTTCTACGCTCGTCGCTGTGGCCGAATTCATCGTCAATGAGCTTTGCCGCGACGGCGGACTGGTCGAGAGACGTGAGGTCGCAAGAAAGGAATCAGGGACAAGGAGCGCTTCGTCGATAACCGGGACAGAAATGATGAGCTCGAGCTCGTCGACGCAAAGTTATATGGGTGGCGGCGACTGTTGCAAGGTTGATGGGAGATCTGACGCCACGGTTTCAGTGGGTGAGCCAGCCAGAGCTGCACAAGGGAGCACGTCAGCAGAGGGTGACGCTGGGGAGCAGACAAGGCAATATGAGGTTATTAGAACAAGGAATGTAGAGAATCGGATGACAATATCGAGCCGAGAGAAAGGAGGGGAGGCAAATTCCAGGTTTCGCAAGCCCCCGAATTGAGTCCGCAGTCCGGGTGGTTAACTTTTTGTTGCATCGAGCTTCGCCATGACCTCTGACCAACTCCAGGGCATCCTATCATGGGTGGATGGTCGGGTTCATAGCGTTTGGCGGGCCTCTTGGCGGGTCTGCCTGGGGGCCTTTTTGGCAGTCGACAGGAGCCTTTCGCAGGGAGGCTAAGGCAATCAACGCTAGGGATCCGGGAGCATCCCACCCCCTGGGCTGGGCCTGGTCGGCATCCAATCAAAGACAGCATCAACACGGGCACTGCTCGTGGTCTTGGGCGGTTGAGTGGGACCATGAGGCCCCTTAGAACCTCTGGTCCTGTGGCGTTGCAGGGGACTGAGACGGTACTCGGGGTGAGCAGTATCTCGCCCGTTGGCGTCAAAGCATGTGAAAGTGCAGTGCGGTTGTATTGCATCCTGCTGGCGATTTGATTGCGGGACATCGGAGCTCGGGTAGAAGCCGTTTACTCCGACCCCAACAACTTTGGGGTACGAGATAAATTGGGAGCTCTGTTTGGAGGATCCTCGATCTCATCAGATCTACCGTTGAGGATCTAAAGCGAAAGGGTGGGAGCTAGGTATCTAAGGTAGGTGCCTCGTGGAGGCCATGGCAGTCTTCTCTCATGATGGCTGAGTAATCCGCTCCTTCCTCTGACGGTGCCAGAGATGCGTGAGCGTGAGGTCACCTGACTGTGCCAGGATCATGTCGGTTAATCCTCGTCTGAATTGGAGCTTTGGCCCTGGCTTAGAACTTCACTTGAGAGCTCACGCGCCTCTGGAGAACAGTATCTGGCTTTGTCTTTAATTGGCTTTCGCATCTCATCACTCAACTGTATCCCGTCGATATCTTTATATCTCTCTTTCGGACGGTACTCAATTCATTCACTCTCACACACGAACTCGAATAGCTCCATTGTGGCCCTTTTCGGCCTTTCAAGACCCACCCAAACCGACGCGTTTCTGACAACAGCTACTGTGGATGCTTGTGCCTTGACTTGAGAATAGTCACGATGGCCTACGAGCCTCGTGGTGATCATGGTGACCGGGGTGGCGCTCAGGGGCAGGATGGAGGTTTTGTCAAAGTCCGGGGTCGACGTGAGTGCCCTATTGTTTCCTTATATTCCGGCAGTGGTGCTTCAGTGTTCGCTGAATGGTCAAGTTGGCTATTGTTCCTCGCCAGTGGCAGGATGAAGTGAGAAAGTTGATTCAACATCCATCCGCCCCGCATATTCATTTTCCTAATTCAGCATGTCATTTATACGCTTGCCACTAAGGTGTATACTGCATTGGGATGAACGGCTTGGTTCTAAGGATACCATTGCAATATACCAGGCCCAGCGTTCCCTCAATATCTCCTTGATTTTCTCATGTTGGCGCTTCCTCTCTTCCCTACGACTTCGACGAGCAATCATCTTGTCGTAGCAAACGTTCAAGTTGGACATCAAACATCGGATCGCCATCTTGCCCACAATGGATGACGCGAGAGACAAGAACAAGGCGGTGTTGTTTTCATATCTAACCGCTACTCCTACAGGACCGGTGACTGACTACGGCGCAACCATCACTCATTGGCAACATGATCGTGTCCCGAACTACAGAGGAGGCTATACCGGCGAGGCCGAGCGGCCCAGTGCCAGCTATATCGTTGATGTAAGTTTCGCTTCTCTCCAGATGATCAAACTGGCGCTCACCTAGACGATATAGATGCTCCCCCCTGCAGCTCGAGTCACCAGAGCTGGCGATAGCATTCCAATCAAGCATCTCCACTCATCGCTGAATAAGATCAAGCACCCTATTAACGTGGTTCGCTGGACACCAGAAGGTCGCAGACTGTTGACGGCTTCTACGAGCGGCGAGTTCACCTTGTGGAACGGAACGGGCTTCAACTTTGAGACCATTATGCAGGCCCATGACTCGGCTATCCGTGCTCTTGAATACTCGCACAGCGACGACTGGCTCATCTCGGCCGACCATGACGGAGTCATCAAGTATTGGCAGCCAAACTTCAACAACGTTCAGAGCATCAACGCTCATACCGACCCCATCCGAGACCTCGCCTACAGCCCCAACGACTCCAAGTTTGTTACTGCCAGTGACGACTCTACCCTCAAGATCTTCGACTTTGCCATGGGCCAGATGGAATCCAAGCTCGAGGGTCACGGTTGGGATGCCAAGAGTGTTGATTGGCATCCTACCAAGGGCTTGCTTGTTTCCGGTTCCAAAGATCACTTGGTCAAGTTGTGGGATCCTCGCACTAGTCGCTGTCTCACGACTCTCCATGGCCACAAGAGCACCATCACCAAGGTCCTTTTCGAGAAGGTTCGCGGCGCTTGTCTGGCAACGTCTGCCCGGGACCAGACTGCCCGAGTTTTCGATCTCCGCATGATGCGCGACATTTGCCTCCTGAAGGGCCACGAGAAGGACATTTCTACTCTCACATGGCATCCCATCCACCCCAACTTCCTCAGCACTGGTGGTATGGATGGTTCGCTGTTCCACTACCTCCTGGACTCGCCCAACCCACCTCCTGGTCAGCCTTTCACCGTTGCGCCTTACGACAGCCCAGACCCGACTTCAGTCCCTGCTCAGTCTGTTTGGCCCATGCACAAGGTCCCCTTTGCTCATGACTACGCCATCTGGTCTCTGGACTGGCACCCTCTTGGCCACATTCTTGCGTCAGGCTCTAATGACCGCATTACGCGATTCTGGAGCCGTGCTCGACCAGGTGATACCGAAGTCTTTCAGGATCGCTATCACATCGGCGAGGCGGCTGCCGAGGCTCAGGGAACCTGGGACCGCCGCGGCAACCGACGTCAGCGACAGGAGGAGGAACAGCAGGAGATGGAAGACGAGATGGATGCTTTGGTTGATCAAGATGCTCTCAAGCCTGCCGTCCCTGGCCTTCCCGGCATTCCTGGTCTTCCTCTTGGCGGAGGAGTGCCTGGTCTCGGATCAGCTGTCCCACCACCTCCTATTCCTGGTGTTGGCGCCGGCTCGGGCGCTCCCCCTCCGCCTCTTCCCTTCCCCTTGCCAGGCCTCAACGGAGCTCCTCCACCTCCTCTGCCTGGTCTTGATCCCAACAACCCTCCCGATCCCGCTCAGCTCATCGAGCTCATGAAGAAGGCCGGCGTCCCTCTTCCTCCCCCTGGAGCGCTGCCGCCCGGTCTCATCCCACCTCCTGGCAGCATGCCTCCTCCCCCCGGCAACTTTCCTCTGCCAGTGCCACCTCCACCGCTGCCCGGCCTGGACGCCGACCTCAAGGGCGACAATCGACGACGGGCTCCATTACCAAGCCAAGAGGAAAGCCTGCGACAGGAGCAGCGTCAAGGCAAGTACACACGGGCGAGGTAAATGTGAGGGAATTCGTTTTTCGATGTCGACAGGTCGATACCCTTTGGCGTTGGTGGTAGCATGAAAAGCATGGAATAGCTGTTGTAATCGAGCTCAAGAGCAGCCATATTCTTCGGGGAAAGTAACATCAGTGCATGCATTATTTAAGGCCTAGCTAGAATGGCACATTTATCGATGAAATTATTTCCTTATTTTTATCTAGCGTGACTATACACGTAGTATCGTGTGCTCTTGGTTTTTAACTTGGAGCATGTCATAGTACATATCCAAAGCTTTACAAGCAGCAGTACATTCAACATGGTTGCTTGGGGCTCCCATCGATGCTCAAAATCCACTCTCGTCCTGGTCATTCCTTTCATGCCTCATTTTTATTTCCTAGTATACAACACGAGCTGTGCCATGGCCAATCTATGCCTTGGGGAATGCCTTTTGCTTGTCGGCAAAGTCGCGGATCACCAGGGCACAGGTAGTGTCAGTACACAGGCGGCGTCTTCGCTGGGGAGGCAGCTTCGTAGCAAACTCAAGACCACTGGCACGCTCGACAGCCTCAAGGGGGACCTCGAAGTCGGTGATGGGCTTGGAGTTGGAGATGGGCGCGTTGGGGAGGACAAAAGCGCCCAGGGCAACGTTTCCGCCAACACGGCCGTCCTCAGCAAAGATAACCTTGTAGAAGTGGGTGGGCACGGCGACCGAGGG
>SSHR01003550.1:0-14631 GCA_006518225.1 Fusarium neocosmosporiellum | reverse complement strand
GTGCAGAGGCTGCTGGGAAGGTGACGGTGACGGGAGCGACGGGCTCGACGGGGAGCTCAATCTCAAAGGCGAAGGGGTCCTGGGCGTCGGGGTGACGGATCTCGGGGTAGATGGCCTCGAGGGAGCCGAGCTCCATAAAACGGGGATCATCGCTCTCGTCCATGGTTACTGATTGTGTGGTTGATATCAGGAGTGTTCATTATCCTGGATAACAGGCGTGTGTGTGTGTGTGTGGTGATGGTGAATGCAGAGAAAAGCTGAGCTCTCCAGGCAAGAGGTAAACAAACAGAGGTTTTAAAGTTGATGTCTGGGGTATCCACGAGTAACCCCTACAGCTTCCTCGGTCAAGCCTCCATTGTTTGTTCCTTTTGACTCTTTTTCAAAACTCAAACATTTATCATGAAGCGGGGGGGGAAGAGAGAGGCTTTTGACATGGGGTGGGAAAAGAGTCCAAAAGGGGAAATGGCGATAAGAAGGATCAAAGAGCGGAGACTGTTCTAGAAAAAGATGACTGTGTCCGGACAAGAATATCACAGTCTTTTTTTCTTTTTCCATCCACTCAAGAGCAGCTTATTCCGAGCTTTGGAAAAAGAGGTTGGAGTTGATGACTCTTTTCGCCGTCGTTGGATTCGCCCACTTTAGGCGGCAGATGATGGAGTACGCCACGGAACGCCACTTCCGGGGTGGGGGGGATGTTATGCGCCACATGTTGATGCCAGCACCAGCCACAACACGAGGTGCCACTGCACTACACCCCCTTGTCTGTATCATGTGCATCATCTTCATCATCTACACTTTTTGCTTTTCAACCCTCGACGAACGACGCTTTGTTCTGTCTAGGCAGACAAGGCTTTTCCTATTTTCTTTTGATCTGTACAAAGTATGAAGCCTTGAAGAGTCTTTTCGCGATCCTCTACAGACGACTTTAGAGAGATAGTTGCCGTCATGGAGGACACGACGCCCCTTGCCTCCCTCTCTGTCACCCACGTCTACTATGTAAGCCAACTCCTACACTCAATCTTCAAAACCCCTCCCTGACTTTCTTGTCCTAGGACCCCCATGACAAACTCTCCCTCGTATGCGCATACCTCGCCCTCCTCCCCCAAGCCCTCTGCGTCGTCTACGCCACCCTGGTCCTCTTCACGCGCGAGGCAGAGGTCGCCCTCATGTTTGCGGGCCAGCTCGCCTGCGAGGCCATCAACTTTGCCCTCAAGCGGCTCATCAAGGAGGAGAGGCCGCGGCGCATCCACGGCAAGGGGTACGGCATGCCCAGCTCGCACGCGCAGTTTGTCGCCTTCTGGAGCGTCTCGCTCGCTCTGTTCCTGCTTGTGCGCCACCGGCCGAGACCAGCAAAGGATCACCGTCCTTGGAGTGTTCCCGAGAGGTTGGCTGTGAGCGTTGCGGGAGCTGTGGTTGCTGCTGCTACCGCGTGGAGTAGGGTTTATCTCAACTATCATACTACGTGGCAGGTTCTCGTGGGTTGCGCTGCCGGTGTGATAAGTGCGGTTGGGTGGTTTGTCATTGTTGCTGTGGTGCGGCAGACGGGCTGGTTGAGCTGGGCTCTGGACACCAAACTAGCGAGGGCTTTCAGAGTAAGAGATCTGGTCGTGGAAGAGGACATGTGCCAGGCTGGCTGGGAGAAGTGGGAGGAGAGGAGAATAGCTGCTTCATCTGACAAGAAGACGAGGTAGTCTTGAATCATAATAATGCACACTTAATATCAAGTTGTACAAGTAGTAGTTGGTTCAATGCCTCGAGGCCCGTCCTTGAGAACTGTCTGGGTTCTAACTACCTGGTCTTTTCTAACCCCCCTTAGCAAACTCACCAAGGGGGGTTGTAGTTTAACCCTCCTGGTTTATGACAAGAAGGCAACTGGATATCTAAAAAAAAAAAAAACCCAAACAATGCAATGCTTGGCTTTAAAGGAAAAAGGAGAGAAAAGTCAGAAAAACCGCCCACCCGCCCAATCATGAATATAAAAAAAGATGGTCATGTCCCGTCCCGTCCCGTCCCTTGTAACACACTCAAAACAAGTCGCAGTTATCCTTTTTTGACACGCGTTCAGATCCACTGATCTTTTCTCATGTCTGGTCCAGCTCTTGAGCCCTGACGGCTATGCATCCCGCGAGAACTCACGGATAAAGATTTCGGGGTATGGGAGAAGGGACCGGGTTTTTGCCTCTGCGGGCTGTACACAGCTGAGCTGAGAGTTGGCTGGTCGTCTTGAGTCTTGTTGTCCTTGGCGCTCAGAGGAACAGGAGGCAACTCCTTCTCAAGATTGTCCTTGACCTGGAACATTGTGCCCTCGCCCGGCACATCAACGATGGCGATGGCCAGCGGGCTTGTCTTTCTCGGGAAGAAGGTCACTGTGCTGTTTGGGCAGTCAAGGTTGTGCACCTTGTCCGCGTCTTCTTGGACCGGGGCCTTTGCGGGGCGCATGTCGTTGATGTTTGACAGGCGCAAGCCGATCTGGACAGTAGCAGTTGATACCATCGAGGAGCCACGCCGGCGTGGGGCGTCCTCGGGGACGTGGATGGCCGGTGGTGCGAGGAGGCCATCAGCCAGCTTCGCCGATGTCGAAGCCTTCTTGGCTGATGTAGGAGAGTAGGTAGTAGTAGGTAGTAGTAGTACAGGTGACTTGGGCTGCTCTTGCTTGGGGAAGATACTGTACATGCTCTTCTTGAAGTTCTTGAGGGAGGCTTTTGATGAGGTCCGAGCAAGTCCCGGCTTGGATGGGAGGATTTGCGATTGACGCATGCTTCCGAGCCGCAAGGGTCTAGGGAATGCGTGGTTGAGGATGTCTTTGCGAGCTCCCATGACCTTACCCTCGTCTCTAGCTTCTGCGAGCAATGAATCCCTACTGCTCTCCTTTCGGATCTGCTGTGGGAGCTGAAGAGGTCGGGGCATGACAGAGCTGGGGCTTGATGGCTCTAGCTCTTGCCCTTCGAGGTCTGACTTGAAGCCTTTGTTCACATTGTCATCACCCTCCTCGTAGCTTCCACTAGGGGATTTGCTCGATCGTAGAAAGAGGTAGAGGCAGCCTGTCAAAAGACCCGAAAGGTTGGCCACGACGGATACCACCATGGATAATTGCATTGTTTCGGGGCTTGCTGACTGAGGGTCTTCGAACGAAGTGTTGTAGAAGAAGGTTATCAGGAGTGTCTGTTGCCATTAGCTTCGAACACTCTATAGAGAAGGGGAAGTACTCACGTAGGAGAGCAACGCAATCACCATGTAGTAGACCATGCGAGATGCCTCATCTCTCACCGCAAAGCTCATACTGGAACCGGTGTGAAGCTTGAAAGAGATGACACCGCATTGAATGAGTATCGACAAGACGATCGTCGTGAGAAGCCCGAAGCAGCCGAGATTGTATCGGTGTAGGTACCAGAAGAGCCCAGCAAAGCAAAAGTTTGGAGGCTGAATCGCAAAGGTGATGGAAAACGCCACGAGCAGGGAAAGCCCAATGATGACGAGACAAGCAACAACATTCCATCGTCCTCGCGCTGGGAATATGTTTGGCTTCGTAACTCGGATCGCCAGTTCGAGGCCGAATATTAGCTGGATAAAAGGGGTGATGAAAAGGGCTGGAGTCGTGTTAGCTGATGCAGTGCCAATGATCTACCATCGTTGACTTGCCTGGTAGCATAAACTGAGAGATTGTCCGGCATCCAAGAATCATGAGAGACTGGAAACCTTTGGACTGAGCTACCGCATAGACAATCCCCTGAACCACGATACCGCAGGATAGAACGAAGGGATGTACATCACGGCGCTTGATGAGTCGGAACCAAGAGGCCCTGGTAAACTTGTCAGAGTGTGCAACTTCCTTTGGGGCATTAGTATTTACCTCCACGTCCATGCTGCATCGTTCCTCTTCGCCGTCTTCCAAGACTCCCAGAATATGCTGGCGGCGGTCACAAACGCTGCCAACACATTGAAGCTCGCCAGAACGACGATCGATGTCCGGACTGATGCGGCCGCGGCGAGCTTGAGCTGATTGTCCCAGGCTGATGTCGAGTTTGCCTGGAACTGAAAGCCCGCTGAGTCCAACTCACTGCCGTCCTCAGCCCTCGGCGCGATCCAGTTGACGCTATCCATAATGTCTTTGTTGCAATTGCCGGAAGTTTAGGAGAAGGACAGGCTTCAAGCCTTAGCAGTGCCGGCACTGCGTAGTTGTTCGGGGGCATGGGATTAGGTAGACATGCCGCCTTTGCCAGAAGAAAGATAGTAGACAGGTAGGAGAGGGGTCACGCAAAAGTAAAAACGAGCGATCAAAGGAGCACACGACAATGGCCGCTACAGTGAAGTAGTGACCTCTTTTCGCAGACTGGACCGTCTGGATAAGGCGAGGCTGCCAAAAGAGTGAATTGATACACCAAGAAAGGAGAGAAAAGGAAGGCTCCTGGCCTACACCAACAACTGAACTGAATGTACAAAGAACGGTATGAAGGTTCAACCAATATCATCCAGACTAAGGCAAAGAGGCGATGCAAATCTTGATATCTCTGTCCCATCGGGGGCGCATCAAGCCGACTGAGGGCCCAGACTGCCCTCGACCACCCCGGCGACGAGCAGAAGGGGACCCCTGAGAAGCGGAAATCTCAGCAGGAGCAAGGGTTTTGGGTGCGCCATGACGGCGTTTGGTAACATCGCGGATGGACTCCCTTGTAGCTTGAGATGGGGGAGCTCAAGCCAAGCCCTCGATATAGAGGAATGTCCTGCATTAGGGTGACAGGAGGCTGCCATGGGAGATGGGGGTGTTGTTTCACCTGGGACATGTCGAGTTTTTTTTTGAGCGATTATCTGTGATTCTGTGGCAATTCTGCACTCGCAAAAGAATTGATTTCTTTGAGGCTCCTCAAGAATGATGATGGGAAGAGTTGATCAAGTTGTCATGGTGGTCGAGTCAGGTTCCTTCCGTTGGAGCGCAGGTTAAAGCAACGAAATTGATCAAGGTGCAGACCAAAGCCCAAGACCGCCCGAAAGCACGCATCTCGACGCTTAGCATAGCTAGTATGGAGCCCAACAAAGCCGAGAGGCTGAAGCATTGCTGGAACAAGGTCGAGTTTCGTCGTGTTGTAGAAGGAGGAGTTGAAGTTGTTGGGGCTTCTACGCTAGCCCGCATCGGGACTAGCACACACCCCCTGACGGGCAGCGGTAAAACACCAGAAACGACAGGGGATGAGACGCTATTACTACACGACAATCCCTTCGCTCGGGGGGCAGGTCTGAGATCCGGATGGCAGGTAACACGGATCCAGCCAGTGCCGACACTGGACGCGGGGTGAACGAACATGGTCCAAGCTGCTAAAGCTCTTCAACAGTTACAGGTGTGTCTTGTTCCTCCACTGAGCTGAACCACTGTCTACCTACAGTGTGCACGGCCAGACCAAACACGAAGACGAAGAGACAAGAAGTGCTCTGTGCGGTGGCTGGCGTTCTCGATTTCTTGTTTCAACATCTCGACAAGGGCCTTTGAAACTCTCGGCCGTGTAAGCGAGGACGGGCATCTTGTTCAATTTGGGGCAAGATTCGCCAAGTTTGTCCAAGAGGCCGCTCTGCTGTTAGCGAGATCTTGTCTGCTGGCTGTCAGCGGGGTGGCGATGCCATTTGACAGCTTCACCAGGGTGTCAAAGTCGTCTTTCAGTTGGAGTCTTTCAACGAGGCAGGCTTGATGTCTTGAAATTCAACCCCAGGAACAATATCATGCACGAGACTATAATTGGCGTCAATGGCCCATATACTTGAAAGCGAAAAGGAAAAAAGAAAAAGAAAAAGAAACAAAGTGAGGCTTGCTCGCCACAGACTCAACCTCTAGGCCTCCATTCCCAGCCTCCCGGTCCCGTGCAATCAATGCGAGACTGGCCGCATTAAGCTCTATCGCCCACGCGAACCTAATTGCGGAAAACGCTGCAGGCACTGGAAGGCGCGCATTGACAGCAATGAGTCAAGTCGAGTCAAGCCCGCGATATCAAAGTCCTTGTCCAGGCAAAGACTGTTGAGTCCGGATCGAGCTGGCACCGCGAAAGTAAGCGAGGGCATGAACCAACAACCAATTAACAGATGGGAGAACAATGAAGGCGAACCAACAACTTGTATCTCCTGAAACCACCTGCAAAAGACATCACAGCAATCTTACTTTCCATTCTCCTGCTTCAATTCAGTGATATCATCTCCCACGTGCAGCTGACGGGCATACACGTCCGTGTGCCGCCGTAGTGTGGATGGATTTCAGAGGCACAGCACAGCTTGCTGAGCTTGGCAACCCGCATTCTCTGACAAGACAACAAAAGACTTCTCTCAAGCTCTAACTTCCCGGCGGCACAACGGGAGCTATGGAGGTAAAATCCGGACGTGGATACCCCCCTTTTCTAACGGTATGGAATCGTTTCGGCGCGGTTCCGCTGGTAGAATTCTGAGGACAAAAGCTCCAATACAGCTACCACCGCGGAATGCTCCGGATCTCACGTGAAACGGGCTTCAGGACGGACAAAGTCTCTTGCGAGTTTTGATAATTCTCTTGTCTGTAACAAAAGCGACAAGCCCAAGACGTCATCCCTGGTCTGGAAAGCAAGAGCGGGTACTCCCGGCCAAAGGACAAGCAGCCACGCAGTCATGATATCAGAGCAGAAGAATGAAAAATGAAGGAAGGTGCAACGTGAGAAACCAAGATTTTGAGCTTACTCAACGCCCGAAAGAGGAGCAAAAGAGGCAACATGATCAAAAAGCCCGGAGTCAATGCTCCGTGTTGACTGAGCGCAAGCAAGAGAAGATCTCGATGGCGGGTATGGTGGGGGATGCATTCAGCCGGCGGCAGGCGCAAAGCAGAAAATCAGTGCAGAAAAAAAACGATCGTGGCTGGAGAGATGCAAGCCAGCAATCAAGACAAATCGGTCGTGTGAGCCGGCTACTGCGCAGCAAAGAAATTGGCTGAATGCTCAAACGTCTTCATCCCACGTCATGGCAGCTCTTCCATACGTCACCGCCACATCTTGAAGAACCCCGCCATTTGTGGCGCCGCCAGGGAAGAGCTCCGATAAAGAAGGTCCAGAACACTGGGCGGGAAAGTGGGCCATGAAGATCAGTAGCTGCAAGAAGGGAGGGAAATCGATCATCAATACTCGTACACGCCTAAACCGAAATTCGTGTAATCTACACAGTAAAAAGCTGCAAGGGGCAAGATTGCGTGTTGTACTACCCCGCAACGCGAGAGACGCGACCTTGGAGTCTCTGATGACGTTCGAGTGATGTTGCTACGACTCTGACGTCAACCCGAGCTTGTCGCAAGCAGCCATCACAAGCCAAACACAACCAGAGCAAGACCATGTATGGAGCCTCATCAATCTCTGCAGTTACCCGTAAGAAAGTCAACAAAAAGTCTATGACGACATTTCCCGATGCTTCACACGACATTTCCGGCTGGATGTTTCCTTTGGCGGGCGGGACCAACCAAAGATCGCGTGTGTCAAACGGGAAACGGGCAAGCGCGCGATGACGAGAGAAGAGGGAGCTCCTTCCTCTCTGCCTGAGGGCCGGAGCACTCTCTCAGAGAGCAAAACCTCTTCTATATAAACCTCCTCCTGCCACTTCCAAGCTCTCATTCTTCTTCTCTCATCATCACACACACTCACATCCACTCAAGCACAAAGCACCACAACAACTTTCAACCACAACCACCTTCAAACCAAACCCACCAACCTACCACAATGGATTCCATCAAGCAGGGCGCCAACTACGTCGCTGAGAAGGCTCAGGAGGCTACCTCTGGTGCCTCCAAGGAGACCAACAAGGAGGTCGCCAAGGACTCTGATGCCAACATCGGCACCCGGTATGTCACTCGACTCTCTCTACTCTACCGACAAACGACTAACATTCTACGACAGTGCCTCTGCCGCCAAGGACGCCCTTTCCGACAAGGCTGACGAGAAGAAGCACGAGGGCAAGGGTGAGGCTCACAAGGAGGCCATCTAAACCCAACCACATCTCGACAAGCACAACCACGAGTTGACGGAGGAGATATGGAATTGTCCTGAGGAGGATTCGGGCTGACTCCCCATTTTGGAGTAGCACCACGACTGGCATTCAGATACCCCCTACATTCAGTAGCCCCTCAATCGACCTAATAACGACATGTGCCTGCTTTTGATGATATGTGATGATGATTCCTCCTCTTTCATGGATTGTTACTGGATTGGAAGCCTTGTAGAGATGATAGTTGAAATTATGTCTTGTGTCACGTCTTTGGGCTGCCTCGGGCAGTTCATAGACCTCTTTATAAGCTCTCACAGGCTCTTCTTGCTCTGTCGCACACTCAGTGCGTTGGAGATGTCCTTTGCCGAGTACCAGATGACCCAGAGAGGGATCCACACCCAGAGTGTGTTGAAGAAGACAAGATATACCCAGAGGTACATGAAGTTGCTCGTGTCGAGGTTTAGGTTACCGATGAGCCACTCGGGGCAGAAGGTCATGAAACCTGGTAGGTCACGGTCAGCTACTGAGAAGCTCTTCACGAAACCATTCGAACTTACCTCCATACAGCTCGCAGGTCGCCAGGATAATCATCCAGATGCTGACCTTGGGATCCCGCTTGGCGAGACAGTAACAGATATACACCGCCAACGGCCCATCGAAAAACACCGTCAGCAGCTCCAGGCTCACAACGCCCAGGTCAACACCCGCCCATCGCTTATCTGCCTTGGCATACACCATCCACAGCTGCGCAAACGGATTACTGCCCCCCGACTGCGCGCCATACACGCGGTCGCTGTAACCCAAGAACCCGGCGGGCGTGGGGAAGTATCCGGCCGTCGACTCGGAGGCGGGCTCGTGGGAGAAGAAGCAGTGGTAGAGGAAGCTGCCCTCGAGGAGGAAGTGGCACAGCGCGTCGGCGAGGTGCCAGATGAAGAGGAAGCGGAGGGTGCCCGTGGACGACGAGGGGAGGAAGCGCAGGGACGCGAGGTAGGCGGCCGCGACGATGGCGAGGGTCGAGAGGAGCGAGATGATGGTCGTTTGGTCGAAGAGGTCGGGTGGGAGGGACGAGGTCCACGACTCGGCGGAGGGGGCTTCTGCGGCCATTGTGATGGGTGTATGGCTTCAATTGGGTGCTTCCGACGTGGTAGATGGCGTTGGAAGGGTTCGCAGGAGACAATTGAGTCGTGTTTGCGTGGAGGCGGTGTCGAGATGATGCTCGACGGGGGGTTAATTTCACGGTCGTTGTGGGGTGCAACTGTTACGCCTGCATATAAGCAGCGGCCTGTGCAGTGCATTTACCCTCTCCACCATTCAACGATGGATGATATTCACAACCATCACAAGACAATTCTAGTAAAATTCTTACTTGAATTAACAGTAGAATACATAATCATTGCTGTATTAGTCCTTGCGTTTGTAATTCTTGGTCCTATAGTACAAAATACCCGATCCCTGGTCCGTTGATCCTTATATGTATATGCACATTTCATAACCCATACTCATGCATCCATCCATTCATGTCCTTCCCTAACCCATCATTTGTCCCATTCCTTGAAACTCTTCTGCTTCTGCCTCGTGTTCCATCCGAGCTTCCCACTGATGCTATTCACCCAGTCCTCGCTCCGCCGTCCCTCAGACTGCACCGAAGCGAACGGATACCGACTCGCGCTGATGGTGACGTAGTCGCCCGGCTTGAGCTCGATACGCTCGCGGCCGTCAAAGCTGGCCCACGACGCCGTCCGCGCATTGTACGGAACTCCTATACGCAGCACGATAGTGTCAGGGAGAATAATTGGTCGGAACGACAGCGTGTGCGCGCAGATAGACGTGACCAGCATCACGGGGTTCTCCGGGTGGCAGAGAGAGCCACCGGCCGCCAGGTTGTAGGCCGTCGAGCCCGTGGGCGTCGACACGCAGATGCCGTCAGCGAGCACCGAGGTGAAGTGTTCGTCGTCGCCAAAGATCTCGGTGTACGACATGGCTAGGATATACGTCAATGATACAACATCTCCTGCAGGGGCGGTGCGGGTTATGGGATTCTCACTTGGATTGGGCCCTCGGTCCACCACCACCTCGTTCAGAATCTCAAACGTCCCATCCGGTCGATGCGTGTGCTCGTCTTCTCTCTCCTCTCCGATTAGTTCTTCCACGAGGTCGCGCTGCCGGTGCAGCTCTTCCTCGTCTTCCTCTCCGGCCCCGTCTTCGAGCCCTGGCCGCTTCCGCGGCTGGCTCCTCATGACGGTGCCCTCGAACCGCAGCCGTAGGCTCACTGTGACGCCCTTAGTAAAGGCCGATGTGAGTGTCCGCTGGTAGTCCTCGAAATCAAACTTGGTCAGAAAGCCCAAGCTCCCCAGCGCAAAGCTTAGCACGGGGGGCACGATGCGCTGGAACAGCCAGCTGGCGTATAGCACCGTACCGTCGCCGCCGAGCGAGATTACAAAGTCGAACGTATGCGGTCGTGTCCGGCACATGTGCTCATCCCAGTACCGTAGACGCTTCTGGAGCATCTCGCGGGCCGCCTCCTCGTCCATCTCCCCCAACCTGGCGTATCCCTTGCTCAACTCATCGATGAGCCCCTTGACGTCAAACCTCTTATTTGTCTTGAGCTTGTCCTGAACGTAGACGGTGTACGCGGTCTCCCGGTCATGGTGAAGCAACCAGTGAGTCAGCTCGCGTGTCTTGGGGATCAGGTCCTGGTCGTAGATCTTTGTGAGGAGGAAGATGGACTTGACACGGAACCGGATGCGCATGCTGCTCAAGCGACGGCTCAGCTCCCGCACGCCCCAGGCCATGTCGCTGAGCTGCTGCTTGGTGAGCAGCCGGCTGCGCACGTCGTCGTAGTCCGTCAGATCCAGGTTGGACAGGCTCTTTGTCATCTGCTGCGTCCAGACCTGCTGGTCAGCTTGTCCACCGCCGAGATGATCCATGCTATCGGGCTCGACGACGGCTCGGCACTTCTTGTTGGACTTGGGGTCGACCAAGGCATCGAGGCACTGGTCCCTAGGACCGTCAACCTGATCACCATCATCGGTGGTGTGACTGGTGGTGAGGCTGATGTCCGGCACGTTGCCCATGTACCCAGTCGAGGCCTGTCCCGTAGAGTATTCCGAGTCGGGCTCGCTGGCAGAGCTGACTGCATCCTTTGCTCGGCGCTGGCTGTCGAGGAACTGGTGAACGAGACATTCGTCGCGGCGGGTCGAACGGCGAATCATGGGCTGCCTCATCTCAGAGGCGACCATGGAGCTCTTTCGACGATAGGGGTTTCCCGGGTCAAATACGACCTGCAAGCGACGTCAGGAGGAGCCGTCGAGCGCTGCAAAGAGAGAGAGAGGCGTTACCTCGACGGCGTTGCCATCGTCATCAGAACTCCCGCCAGAGCTACAGCTGTCTTCAAAGGTGATGTGTTTTCCTGCGCGCTCGCCCATGGCTGCGTGCGTATGCTAATGAGTAGTGACAATTCGGCACGGCACAAGCACACCCTGTATCTACTCGTCTGATCTCGTCTGTCGCGTCGCGTGTTGCACGTTCCAGTAGATGACGTTGTGAGCCAGGTCTTGATGGCGGGGCAGATGGGCCCACTTGATCGCCGCCAGGAGAGAAGCAAGACTGATTGCCGCAAGGGGAAGTTGGATGTGAATGAAAAACTCTTGTGGGGTGAGGCGCTGGTTTTCGATTGCGTTTTGATGGCAGAGCAAGGTTTTGTGCGAGATGTAGATGTAGATGCGCCTGGTCAAGATTGAAGGAGGAAGAGAAGCCTCCTACTCGAAGCGACCGACTTGGCAAGCTCAGATCATCGAGGCCCGTTCACCCAATGAATGTTTTCACCGAGCGGAGGTCTTTTGCTACTGCCAGTGGCCACAATGGATGATTCTTTCGAGTGGGGTTTCTCAAAAGCCTTTGGCAGAGCTACCGTCACTGATTGTGCCGCATCTACATGACGATGATGATCTCTGTAGCTTGCCATTGGCTAACTGAGTCGGCCGACTGTGGTAGACAGACAGCCTTGTCTCTTTTCTCCGTGAGCAGAGCCCCTCTCATGTCTGGCTTAGTGAAGCTGACTCAACCTGTAAGCCATATTATCAAGATGACAAAGGATTCGCCAAAAGCTGTGTAGTCAAGCAGGTAACTATGGCGTTTCCCATAGTTAGCACCGTGTTATCTCAGCCTCTCTCCATCAAGTTGGCTGTGTTCAAATCGGCTACCCTGGAGCTGTCACTGACCTTGAGCTTACTCTCGGTTTTAGCTATGATAGCACTGCGACTTGGTCTTTACGCAAGCTTACCGTGATAATGTTGTTACTTTACCCTCAAAGGATGCTGTTCTGGGGTTTGATACGTTGGTTGTATCCGTGAGGGATAGGTAAATAGTATCCAGGGCTGTTCGATGATGAAGCGATACTTGCCTTATCAATGTCTACATTTATTAGTTACAATATCAACACCAAACAAGAAAAAGAGCTCAGGCAGGTTAGAGGGATACACCAAAGCACCCCCCATCCACTATACAAGCCGCCGTGTCGAGAGACATTAATAACAAAGTGTTGTCGCTGTGATCTGTGGCTCGATCTTCCAAGAGTTGAACTCATTGGGATGCGCCAATACACACACATACCCTACACCATACATACCCCTCAACAGCCCCGGAAAGCCACGAACTCTGGACAGATACTCGGCGAATTTGACTGGCTTCACCATGCCAAGTTCACACCGGTCATCATAGATCAACACCGTAGGTTACGCCCTTACCATAGTCTTTGTCATGTTTCGACAAAGGCAAATCGGTAAAAAGGCCAATCGACGAAACTGTGGAACTCTAGCCCTCACCCTTGGTTGGCCGAGACGTATTCCTCCCGGATCGAAATGTCTGTCACGATCATCACCACTACATCTTCACGGCACAGAGATACGGATACCACAACACCACAAACCGCACACGCCTCGAGAACGCAGAAAGCCAGACAGCTCCCTCGGGACCTGAGCAACAATGGCAGACCAAGCCAAGAAGCACTTGATCGTCGTAGGTGCCTGCTACTTGGACACGATTCTCAGGAACGCACCACCAACCGTGTCTACGAGGGCCGCCATGGCGTCTACTAACGCACCTCTCCAGTGTCCCTTTCTTCCCGTCCGAAGACTCTAAGCTGCGCGCCACCAGCCTCAGCATCCGACGTGGGGGCAACTGTCCGAATTCTCTCGAGGTCCTCGAGCAGTTGCTCACTGATCATGATGCCCTCCAGCTGTATCTGGTGTCACCTCTGCCTAATGCCTCGTCATCTGCAACACGACGCATTATCTCGTCTTTTGACCCAGAGTCCAACATCAACTTCGACCACTGCATCTACCGTGACGCCAGTACCGAGGCGGCTAGCAGCTATATCATCCGCAGCGAGGAGTCAGGCAGTCGTACCCTTGTCAACTATAACGACCTACCAGAGATGACCCGGGACGAGTTTGAGCCCATCGCGCGGAGCTTCGATCCGGGCCAGGAGACGTGGTGGCACTTTGAGGTGGGATCCTTGAGCACCAGCTTCGTCCGCCAGCTGGCCTTGGGCTGACATGAAAACAGGGCCGAATCCCCGACACTACTCTGAAGTGCATCCGTCTCCTGCGTAACGTGCTACCAAGCGCGCAGGTAAGTGTCGAGGTAGAGAAGCCGGGCCGCGAAGGTTTGTCGGAGCTGGCGGCCGAGGCAGATGTCGTCTTTTACTCGCGGAGCTGGGCCGAGGTATGAGTAAACCCACAATCGCCCGTCTGTTTGTCGTGAGCCGGCACCGCCTGACAATGCCATGGATGCATAGAGTCGAGGACACCGGTCCCCAGAGGCCTGCCTGAGAGCTGAGGGACACCGCAAGGCGTACGTGGAATCCGAGATTGTGTATGCCTGCCTGCTTGGGCTTCGTTGGCTGACCATGATGCATACCTAGGTCGCTGGCACTGTGTACGTGGGGTGCAGACGGAGCCGCTGGTCTGTCTCGGTCCGCAGGCGAGTGTTTTCGCTGCCCTGTCCAGGGAGAAGCCGGAGGAGACATATCCGTGGTCGAGTGCGTTGTCCCGCCCTGCCCATCTTCCCATGTCATGTCCCAAAATGCCCCTCCCTGGCATAGCACAAGAGTACAGTAGCGGGAACTGCAACAACTGACCATTGCCCGAGATATAGTGCGGTGGGAGCCGGGGACACCTTCATAGCTGGAATGCTGTACGGGCTGCTATGCCACCCCGGCGACTGGGGCACCGGGGAGAAGCTGGGTTTCGCCGTCCAACTGGCCACACTGAAAGTGCAGCGAGAGGGGTTCGCTGGGCTCGGGGCAGACATGCTGGGGACTTGGATGCGGTCGAGTGCCAGATTGGTCCCCTCTGCCGCCTAGCGGCTCAGTCGGTAAACATGATGCTCATCTGCTCGACGACGATCGAGGCACCACACGCTCAACCCTTGGTGCAAGGGTGGGCCGGGAAAGAAGACGGAAGGTCAAGGGATGATGCCGAGGGCGCTAAGTCAACAAGAGCAAAGGAAAAAAAACCCAAGACAGACAGACAGACAGACAGACAGGCGACAGATGGCTTACAGCGGCTGCGACTCGACTGTGCGAGATTAAGTGGGAGGAAGAGAGTGTGAGTGAGCCTGGGCCTGGAAGGGGGGCTGACGGTGGACGGATGGGGG
>SSHR01003547.1:0-31258 GCA_006518225.1 Fusarium neocosmosporiellum | reverse complement strand
GGCTGGGGGTATATAGGAGGGTTTGGGGTCATCTAGAAGACCAATTCTTCAGCGCTGACAACGGCATGTCAAGCTTGGATTCACGGACGCGATCATGAGTGACGATGGGTGGGTTGGAAGGAAAGACGGGAACGTGGAGGAACAAAAAGAGTTGAGCGTTCACACGAGACGAGGCCTGGGTTTTTGGTAATTTGCTGCACAGAGCGCAGTAGAGGGGAAGACAGCTACCATATATACAACGCGTAGTTTGATGTTTGGGCCTTGAATTCTTGAGTTTTCTGAGCGAATATTTTGGCGAGTTGTCGCATGTCTGTCCCCTTTGATAATGGCACTTGTCTCTAACTTGCAGTCAAGGATAATAGACCATTCTAGAATCAAACAGGGGTTCAGTTGTGAACCCAGACCAATCCAATGGCAAACAACCTCAAATGACCTCACCGGAATCGGCGGTCGGAACATCTGGCGGCCGAGCGGAGATGACTCAGCAACAGCCCAGAATGGGAAAGGTCACCTCGTGATGCCGAACTGCGGACGAGAGTGGCAAGCAAACCAGACTTCCCAACAATTACCAACCGACTTACCGATGATGGCTGTGCGCAATTCATTACGATGAGTACGGCCCGGTAGATTATTCTTCTCGTGTCTTTGATCAGACGTACGATACCAAGCCCACGTCCCACCTGCCTGTCCCGAGAGCCGTTGAAACATTGCAACCGACAGGACAGCCAGCCGAAACTCTACCTGGACGTCATCGAACCGCTCTGACCCGACCGTTCTTTGATCAATAGTCTTGAATCATCAATCTTTGGGGCATATTAGGCTCCTCGAACATCTCGTCATGGCTTACAACGCCATGGTGTTGCCGGTGAGTCCCTGCGGAGTTTGCGGATTTGACATGGCGGCGGATGGCGCTGACGAATGCGTCAGAACATGGCAGCAGCCACCACGGAACTATGGCCCTCAATCGCAAACACCGTGATGGTTCCGTGGAGAGGCTCAACTACTCCTCTCCCCCGCCGGTTTCCCTCATCAAAGGACAACGTCGAACAGTCTGTCGCAAGGACCAAGGTCGCTGAGCCTCAACACGTAAGTCGCAGCCTGGGTCGCGTGCTCAAGAGTTGAAGCTAATTGCTGGCGCAGACCGCCGAAACCCAGCTTCCCGACTTTCTTCGACGAGTGAACTTTGGTTCTCTTGCCTCGCGCGCAGGATCCGATGCGATGAAGCCGACTACTGCACAAACCACCATCTCCAGCCTGGGCCGGGTAGGCCTCCAGGCGTCCAACCCCATTCTGCGACATCCTTACTTTCAACCCCGTGCTGCGTCGTCTCCTTCGATCATCCGTCCGTTTATGCGATCGTCCCCCGGTATCTTGTCATCTTCTCGTGGTATCTCTACTTTTGGTGCTCTGAAAGCTCAGCGACGAGGATTCGGAACTTCGAATGGAATTTCTCGTAACCAACTCGCGACTCTTGAGGAATCTGCCAACCGAAACCCCGGCAATGCGAATGCGCAGAACGCTTTCTATCAACTTCTGCTCCGAGCCAACATGCCTGCTATCCTCGTTGAGCGATACCAATCTGGACGTTTCGCGACCAACCCCGCAACTGACGATGCCTACCGAAAGGCTCTTGCCCTGCTTGGGGCCAGTGCTTCCTCGGCTGCTAACCCGACTGTGGCCTCGACCGGAAACAACCAGTGGCCTACCTTTGAGCATGCTGCGGCCAACGCTGCTGTGGCCGGTTCTGGGGTCGCCCCCAACGCCATGGGTGGCAAGGGCGAGCCCATTCACGTCATTGTCCAGGAGTCTACCCGATCTGTCATTTTCCGCTGGTTCAAGTTTCTCGCTGTTTTCGTTGTCATCACCTACCTCTGTTTCGCCGCTGTCACGATTGTGATTGAGACACTCAGCACTTATCGTCGCGGACCCGGTGCCAAGCAGGACTCTGAAGTCAAGGCCGAAAAGCAAACCACCCGATTCAGCGACGTCCACGGCTGCGATGAGGCTAAGGAGGAGCTTCAGGAGGTTGTTGAGTTCCTCAAGAACCCTGAGAAGTTCAGCGACCTTGGTGCCAAGTTGCCTAAGGGTGTTCTTCTGGTTGGCCCTCCCGGTACCGGAAAGACGCTTCTCGCTCGAGCCGTTGCTGGCGAAGCCGGTGTTCCCTTCTTCTACATGTCTGGTAGTGAGTTTGACGAGATTTTTGTGGGTGTCGGAGCCAAGCGAGTTCGCGAGCTCTTCACCGCTGCCAAGTCCAAGTCTCCCGCCATTGTCTTCATTGATGAGCTTGACGCCATAGGAGGCAAGCGAAACCCGAGAGATCAGGCTCACGCCAAGCAAACCCTGAACCAGCTGCTCACCGAACTGGATGGATTCGACCAGGAAACCAAGATTATCATTATTGGAGCCACCAACCTGCCCTCGATGCTCGACAAGGCCCTTACTCGCCCTGGACGATTTGACCGTCATGTCAACGTTGAACTTCCCGATGTTCGTGGCCGAATTGCGATTCTCAAGCACCACGCGAAGAAGATCAAGGTTTCTCCTGATGTTGACCTGGAGGCTATCGCTGCCCGCTGCCCTGGCCGGTCTGGTGCCGAGCTTGAGAACATGCTCAATGTTGCGGCCCTCCGAGCAAGCCGAGCCAAGGCCACGATGGTTTCAAAGCAGGACATGGACTGGGCATTTGACCGTGTGACGATGGGTTCCGAGCGCAAGTCGATGATTGTAACGGAGAAGGAGAAGGAAATGACGGCCTACCATGAAGCTGGCCACGCTCTTGTTCAGCTCTTTGACAAGGAAAGTTCCAGCACCTTGTACAAGGTCACGATTCTCCCCAAGGGTCCTTCTCTGGGTCACACGGCGCAGCTTCCTCAGATGGACAAGTATTCTTACACTGCTGCTGAATACATGTCCAACATCCGAGTGTTGCTTGGAGGCAAGATGGCTGAGGAGATGCGATATGGTGACGACAAGGTTACGTCAGGTGTTTCATCGGTAAGAACTTACTGTCAGTCTTCTGGATGAGTTGAACTAACTCTGGGCCTGTAGGATTTGGAGCGAGCGACTGATCTCAGCTTCATGATGGTGACCCTCTTTGGCATGTCGAGCGCTCTAGGCCCTGTCGAATATGGCAGGAGATACGAGAATCTCAGCTCAGCGACCAAGGCTGCGATCGAGGGTGAGGTCCAAAAGACATTGAGAAAGTCATACGAGGATGTCAGACACCTACTCACAGAGAAGCGAAAGGAACTGGACTTGTTGGCCAAGGCGCTCGTTAAGTACGAGACGCTGGACAAGTCTGAGGTGGAGAAAGTGATACGGGGCGAGTCCCTCCCCGGCCGTGTGGTGGTACCCAAGGGACCGCTGACGCTACCCATCCCACAAGAGACCCCTACACCCCCAGGCCTGGGCGGTGTCGGGCAGCCTCAACCTCCAGAGACACCGGCGCCACCAGCGGCGGCGGAGACATCCGACACCAACAGCTGAGAGGTGTAATCAGCAATCTACAGCATGTCAGGGCCGAGAGAGGTGACGGCCCTGGCGAGTTTGCACCACGATAGTAGATGGGCAAACACGAAAAAAAGAAGCGAGCGACGATCCAACTCGAGGGCATGTGTTCATGGCGAGCATAGAATGGAATTGGGTGGATTGCGCTCGCGAGACGAGACATATCCGAGAGTGGGATCCATAAAGCGAGGGCAATTTGGCCTAATGAATGGGCGCCCAGCGAATGATTTTCTATGAGGAGGGACAGCGATTTGCACGCCGAGTTGGAAGAAAGCAGGTTGGGCGGCCATGATGAGGCGATAGCCATGAGCAAGCAGCCCTGATGGAGGAGAGGGTGCGGATCTTTGGCATAGGCCCGTGTAGTGTGGACAATCCCTCTCGATTATATGCCTCAATTGTAATTTTGCTTTGTATGATGCAGAGCCTGTGATGCCTGGTGAATGATGTTGAATCATCATGTCACTCACATGAGGCCTGAGTGTCTGTTCCTAATGCCTGTATAGTCCAAGTGCAATATTCACCTAATGTGCCTATCAAAATATGTATATACCCTGGGAATAGAAGGCGATAAGAAGGAAGGAGCAGGAGGAAAAGAGGCAAGAGTAGTGGGGGAAGCAACCGTCTTTACCTGCTCGAATGACGAATGCGGGGCAAGCATTCCATTGCTTATAAACCCCCTCCTTCACTCACTCAACCTTGGATCAACGTCAAGCAAGAGCTTGAACAAGTCAGGATACATTCGATTGATAGACCTTTGGCCATTTGAACACATTGGACGATATAGATTCTGCTAGATACAAGGCCTAACGACACCATCATCATGACCAAGGTCCTACTCACCGGTAAGTCGAGGACCCCCAACAGAAGATTCCCATGATGCTAACATGTGTTCAGGTGGCTCAGGCTTCATTGCCGGTACGTGATGCTCAGCATCTTCATCAAGCCTTCTCAGCTAGAGATACAAGTGGTGAACCCCTTACCTAACCCATTCTCACAGCCCACATCCTCGACCAGCTCCTCGAAAAGGACTACACCGTCGTCACCACCGTCCGCTCCGAGGCCAAGGCCCAAAAGATCCGCGACGCCCACCCGGGAAAGGCCGCGGACGGCAAGCTCGAGGTGGTCATCGTGCCGGACATTGCTCAGCCGGGGGCGTTTGACGAGGTGGCCAAGACGCCTGGCCTTGACGCCGTCTTGCACACTGCGAGCCCCTTTCACTTTAATATCAGTGAGTGGATCTCTGTCCAGTAGAATGAAAAAGAGTGGCTGACTTTGAGGTAGCTGATCCCAAGAAAGACCTGGTTGATCCGGCTGTTATCGGCACGACGGGCATCCTCAAGGCCCTCCACACCTCGGCACCGTCTGTCAAGCGTGTCGTCATCACGTCGTCGTTTGCCTCAATCCTCGACGAGGACAAGTTTACTGACCCTTCAACGACCTTTTCCGAGGCGAGCTGGAACCCCGTCACCGTCAACGACATCTCACGATCCCCCGCGACTGCCTACCGCGCTTCAAAGACTCTCGCTGAGCGTGCGGCTTGGGACTTTGTCGCTGCCGAGAAGCCCTCTTTTGATCTGGTCACTGTGTGCCCACCTCTAGTCGTTGGTCCTGTCTCCAAACACCTCGCCACTTTGGAGAGCATCAACACATCCAACGAGCGTGTCGTGAGCCTGCTCCGTGGCGGTTGGAAGGACAGTATCCCCCCATGCACACCCGTGCCCCTCTGGATCGACGTCCGAGATGCCGCCCGTGCCCACGTGCGCGGTCTAGAGAACCCCGAAGCCGGCGGGAAGCGGCTCTTTTCCACGGCCGGCTGGTTCACGCACCGCGAGTTCGTCGACGTTGTCCAGCGCAACTTCCCCGAGTTCGCAGACAAGCTGCCCGGGCCCGAGGTCAGGGGGGGCGAGTTCCCGCCAAAGGACCAGATCTTCAAGTTCAACAATGACGAGACCAACAAGATTCTTGGCATCGACTGGATCAAGATTGACGAGAGTATCATTGACTTGGTCAAGTCGCTGAAGGAGCTGGGCATTTAAGGGGCTGGCTGATACAGACAAATGAATACAAGTTTTGAAGACGTGCTACACACTACAAGCCTAAGGGGGTAATTATACTGTAAACTCGTCAAAACACACTCGTAACGATACATCCATGACGTTTCATCATGCCATGTACTCACTAATCATCACCATGACCCTTGCCGCTCTACTATCAAATACATGCACAATCATGTATGGAGCCAAGATAACTTTTCATCTTCCCCTACACTCCTTTTACCCCTCTAGTACCTCCCTCCTAACCTCTCAAGGTCCGCCTCCTCCATCACTGGGCTACTCACACTCCTCCCCTTGACGAGCGACGACCCAGCAATGCCGCTCCAACTTCCCCCGCTGTGCCTCCCCGCGTCTTTGGCGTAGCTCTCCGTCATGTCGCGAAGCTCCCTTGCCTCTGGGGAGAGCACAATATCTTTTGTCAGCTGGTGGGCAGGAGGGCAGACTGTCGCCCCCTTTCGTGGCGGGCTGGATAGGGGTTTGGTAGGGGTCGATGGTCGGTTGGGAGGCGTAGAAGGAAGTGCCCTGGTCGGCGGCGGTCCTGGGCTGACGAGTATCTTGAACAGTCCATCACGAGATCGTGGGGGCCTTGGCGGAGAACCATTGCCATGACCGAGCGGCATCTTTTGAACAGAAGCAGGAGGAGTGACGCCGCTGAAACTGGCCGAGCCGTCGTTCTGGCTCGTTGATCCCCCTTCTGGCGCTGTCGTGACGATCATAGGGACAGGTGGAACTTGGTCCGCACTGTAGATCTTGGGTGTCCTCTCGTGTCTTGGTGTCAGGCTGCTACTGGTGGGCGAACAGAGAGGAGACGCGGGGAATCCAGACCGATCTCGATGCCTGCTACTCGGTGATAGGCTTGGCTCGCTGAGCGTAGGGAGGAACTCGCGCTCCATAAGTCGTGCTGGTGGTGTCAGGGGCACGCCATTTGCGTCGGTGTGAGAAAGCGTCGGCGAGACAAGAGGCGTAGGTGAGTCTGCAGGAGGAGGCGATGTTGGATGCTTGATGTGTCTGCGGATGTCGGTTCGACGAGACTTTCTCCTTCGTAGAAGACATACGACAAGGACGATGACGGCTGCTAGAATGACAACAGACAAGATGGCTATGGTGATCTTGACACCCAAGGGAAGCCCAGTTTCATCCTTCCTGTCCTGTTCCTTGATTGAAGGCTCCGAGGTGGTGACCAACGAGGGATCGCTGCTGGTGGAATATGTTGTATCGGGCATTGAACTCTGTACCGGTGCTAATGTTGAAGTCTCTGAAGCCGTAGACCTTTTCGATGTGGCATCCTCTAACGTGGGTTCCTGAGATGTGCTCGACACGCTCTCGAATGCTTCATCCTCGGCCCTGTCTGCTGGTTGAGCCTTGTGACAGTGAACGCCACCTCCATGAGTAGACTCAGGATCGCAAACGTAGTCTATGTCTGGAGGGCCTGGATCAACTATTGAGTGATAGCCTATCCTGATAGCAGTGTCAGCCTCCAGCTCACTCACAACCTCAGATAGAAGAGGTATCTTACTCCTGACATGCGTTGATGAACCAATTCACGTTGGCTAGTTGCTCATCAGCACCTCGTGCCCTCAGACCTTCCAGTGTCACACATACGGTCTCTTCCACGCTCGCCGAGGTTATCGACGCCACAGAGCTGAGAGTCGCAGCAGTAGAGAGCCCTGAAGGACCGGTGCTGCTGCTCGCCCCTGTCCCCAAGCGCCTCGCACACTCGCTCGAATGTCTCATCCTTGGGCAACATCTCCCGCAGGAACCTCTCCCTGCACATGGCGATGCATTGCGGCGGATCCCCGACGTCGGCCGCGATGAAGCCCCAGCCGTGGCCGCTGCTACAGCCTCTCTTCCGGAGTCGACTCGAAGCCTGGCGTGCCATGGGTGTGATTCAAGAAGCAGATAAAGAAGAGTGATGGTTCGGGCCGAACATGCTCTTCGAGGGAAGGCAATATGGATGGGAGGGTTTCAGCCAGATATGAGTTTGGCAACTCGAAACGACAGAGCGAGAAAGCCGAGACGGACAGTAACCGGGGTAAAGTAAACGGAGAAAGGGGATGGAAACAACAAACAGAAAAGACGGAATGCTGCAAGAGAGATGGGGGAAGGGCTCAAGATGGGTTCGTTTTGATAAACGGCCTTCACCCTTCAACACCGCTCTCCTCTGACCCCCCTTCTTCCTCCTCGTGAGTCCAGACGCACCAAGCAGAAGCACAAGCAGTGATAGTTCCCACGGCAGGACCGGCAGCATGGACAAGATCAGGCTGGTGTGTCCGTGGCCACCGGCGTAGGGCGTTACACCGCCCCCCTGCGGTTACCCGCGTCCGACGAGAATAGCCTCGTATGGTATGGGTGATGGAATGGCCTTCTTCTCCTTCCAGGAGCCTTCCAGCGACGACGCGGATGCCCACGGGTGCTGAGAGGGGGGGCTGCCTGCATGGAAGCATCCATGGCGGGCTTCAGAATGAGCCGCCCTGCGCAATCCCGAGAGGCTGCAGGGACGAAGCAGGCAATTTGCCTATGGCGGGCCAGCCTTTCGAGGCCTCTGATGCCGTTTGTCTTCTGCAGCGCCTCGTTGCGAGTAGCCATGACCAAACGGGAGTCGGTAGGTGTGGCTGCCACGATGGGTTTGCACTCTTCTATCCAGACATATCCGTCATACATTGTAAGAGTTAGTAGGAGGCAAGGTGAGCCGGCAGCATGTCGCTTTCATGGACCAACTTAGTGTTCAGAGAAACTGCCAGGTCTGTCTGTCTCTGTGCTGGCATATCAATCAACAAGCAACACCTGCTCAGAGACTCTGCCCGATGGGGTATTTCCCCAGTGGTTCCTCAGAGACCTCGCACAATGGGGGTGCCTGACAAAGGCATTCTCTCCCCGACTTCACACTCGTTGTGTCGCATGCCCAAGACTACCATGGCCATTGTTTGGCAGGTCAAGCGAGCAGTCGACCGGGGTCTTGCAGCCTGGTAACCAATAGCAATAGTCCTTTCGCGAACAGTGTTCAGCGCAATTGCTAGGGCTGGGGACTCTGAGCATTGTCTCGTCTTGTGCAGCTTGCCGGCAAATCTTGCAGATCCTGACTTGAGGCAGGCAGGCAGGCATTTGAGCCTAGCGCATTCCGTCCTGCTCTCGTTGAGCCTCATTCGTCTTTCGAGGGTCATCATGCCATGCTTTGTTTGCTCTTCTCGCTCGAAGCCCCATCCCGTTGCGTTTGGCGTCGTGTGGTTACACAAAGAGGCCTTCCCCGCCATACTTCCCGCGCCTGAAGCTGAGTTGATAACGCGCGTCATGGGCTGCAGGATTGCGGTGAGAAGGAGCCAAGAGACGGCTGATTTGATGCCGTCATTTGGAAGCTTATCCTAGCCAGTTGCATCCTCACGCTCTCGCACGCGTGCCTTGGTCGACGGTCAGCCCAGACGGTATCGTGCAGTTCTCCCTTTTGCTCTGACCTCGCCAGCCCCATTCCTGCTGCTACCCTGAATCAATGCTCAGAGACAACTGCTTTGTCCGTGCATGTTTGTTGTCGAAAAGCTGCAGTGCACTTTGCGGTGAAGACCAGAGACACCTCCTCACCAGCGTAGTGACATGGCAGGTGCATGAAGATGCATGACATCCAACGCTGAGGCTGGCTCGGTATAACCAGTCCGACAACAGTCGACAACAGTCGACAACGTGCGCGCAATCACTTGCTGATAAATGAACGGCTTGACATGCCGCCTGAGAGCTGTGCAACGCGCCTCCGCGGCAGGGGTGGACAGGGGACGAACGCCATCGACCTCTCACGGCAGACCTCGGTAGAACTCACGTGGGAGTGTCTTTGAGTGCTCGAGTCTGGGCAGTGCCCCCAAATAGAAGCCTCTTGTCATGTAACCAACAGACCCGCGAGAGCGATTGGCCGATGCTGGATCCAGGTTGAGGTCTAGCTCAGGGACAGTCTGACAGCCCAGAATACCGCAGCCGCTCGAATTGGTTGCGCAACCTCGTATTTCAATCCAAGGCCCTGAGGTCGGCCAACGGGACGATATACAGCCCGGCATGGGACAACGAACCACAGAGTTGCCCATGAGAAGCATTGGCCTAGCCATCTTGGAGAGAATCGTCGACGTCATGCTTCGGATGGTTCCATCCCCAGAAGTTTCAAGCATCCGAAAATGGCGACGAGTCAAGCACCAGATAATCTCGGCATCACATCTGCTGCTCCTCGTCACCTCGGTGATGACTCTGTGATAGGCGCAAAAGGGTCGTCACATGGCACACGAGCTTGGATTGTTCCGAAGACACAACTCTCCTTCCCGTCCTCGTCTGATGCGCGTTTGGTAGACTCCCGAGATGACGGATTACACACTTCCGCAACAAGGCATCATCTCCTTGACCAAGTGTCACGTCGTCCTCAAAGGACCGATACCGACGACCTGCGGCCCGTCGTGCATAAGCCTAGCTAAGGCCTCCTTCCCCCGTTTGCTAACGATGCATTCCTAAAAAAAAATGGTCCATTAACCTAAACCGGCAGCTTGCCCCAAGTTCTTGGGGAGGCGGGAAAGAGTCCTTGTCTTGCGCAATCAACGAGTACTCGAGAAGCAAACAATTTGGCTACCGGCAGCCGGATCTGATGCAATCATGCGAGAGTGGATCAGGCGTTTAGGCAGGTGACCGCGCAGAAAGGGGTTCGTTTGCCTTGGAATGAGAAACTCGACAGATCCCTGATGATGAACCATGATTCTTGATGCTCGAGAGACGTTGTTGCAATGCCTTAGGTTGTTGTTTCCAATTCCACGACGACCAAAGGGGAAGGAGAGGCACACGTGACATCGGACCTCCCCCCAGCTCCAAATTTCCCGAGCCTCGGCTCCGGGGCGGCCCCCCTCTTCGCCCCACCTTCCCCGGCTTCACCAAGAGCTCTCGGGGTCATGATGAGGGGCCGAGATGCCATGAAAACCCCATTAATCTGTTCATTATAACTTCATCTTTGTTTTCTTGTATCACTGCGTGTGATTAAATCATCTCAAAATGTCGGACAAAGCTCAGAAGCGCATCGAGGCCATTGGCAACCAGCTCCTCCCTCCAATCAACAAGGTAGCTCCAGGATCCAGCAAGCTTCGCGTTGAGGGCAAGGTCATTATCATAACAGGTATGTGTTCAACTCTCGATTATTCCACTCATCCCTCACACTGACCTCATAGGCGCCAATTCACCGCTGGGCATCGGCCGTGCCACTGCCCACCAGTATGCAGAGAGCGGAGCTCGCGCCCTGTATCTCTGCGACTTTGATGACACACATCTAGAAACTCACAAGCAAGAGATCACCGCCGCATTCCCCAAGGTAGATGTCCACGTTCGCCGCTTCGACGCCGCGGACGAGTCAAAGGTCAAGGAGGTGGTCCAAGATGCGATTGGACGCTACGGCCGCTTAGACGTCTTCTTTGCCAACGCGGGCGTCGTCGGCAGGACCACCTTGTTTACAGACTTTGGAGATGAGGAGTTCATGTCTATACTCAAGACAAACACTCTAAGGTATGTCTCATCTCGCATCTCGGCTCCACAGCGAGCATCAGCTTAATGAACTCGCCCAGCGTCTTCCTGGCTGCAAAGCATGCCGCACCGGCCATGCAAAAGACATCTGCCGAGAAGCCCCGGCCTGGGGGCAGCATCATTGGCACGGCTTCCGTCGCCGGCATCCGCTCCAACGCCGGTTCCACTCCCTACTCCGCCTCCAAGGCCGCGGTAGTGTCCCTTGCGCAGACGATATCGTTCCAGCTCGCGGGGACGGGCGTGCGCATCAACGCCATCTGCCCCGGCCTCATCGAAACAGGCATGACGGCCGAGGTCTACCAGGCGGCTAGGGCACGGGGCAGCGAGAAGAAGATTGGGCAGCTGAATCCCACCAAGAGAGGTGGCCACGCAGACGAAATTGCCCGGGTCGCCCTCTTCCTGGGCAGCGATGAGAGCAGTTACGTTAACGGACAGGCATGGGCCGTCGACGGAGGATTGAGCGCGGGACATCCCTTTGTGCCAGGAAAGCTGGGCTAGTGAACAATGTAGTAGAGATGGTCAATAATGGCGCCATCGAGATGCAAGATCCAGGAGAGAACCATCTCTTGGACCAAGTGCCAGTCACACCATCGATTGCGAATATCCACAAAGCGCCGTCCATGTCGAGTTGAGGTTGTAGTTTAGTTTACCTTGAACCAGAGAAAACCGGGACCTGGTCTGGGCTAGTCGGTCGAAACACCAATCGAGCCCCGTCCTGACTCAAAGAACAAGCATCCCACCCCCGAATTCTGAAACGCGCAACGACGGAGAGCTTTGTGATGAACCCCCTGCTGTTGTAGCAGCAAGGAAACATCTGACGGAAACGCGCCCTGGCAAACTCAGCCGCGTCATCCCTCCCACATGCCGATGCGCTGAGCGCCGCATCCCTCAACTCGAAACTCGTCCATGTTTAACATCGGCATCGGGCTTTTTCTCTAGTCCAGTCCACTAGATCTTCCGCCAAGCAGATGCTAGTGGATCCTGACACTGATCGCCAGGGGTTCATGAGCACAGGGCGGCTTGAACGAATCTGGATGAATCCATCCCCAATTCCATGTTGTCGGAGGCTTGTGAGTGAAACCATCAGCTTGCCATCGGGGCCGGGATTGGCGCTGTCAAGATGTAACGCCCACGGCGGCTCCGAATCACGGAACAGGAGTCGTGAGAAACATGTCGATCCCCTGATGTAGAATGTTCGAGTTGATCAGATATAAATGGGCGTCGTTCTGGTGTCTTGAACGTCTTCTACCATTCTCTTCATCGCCACCTTCACACGTTCTTTTCTTTCAACACCAGACATCCAGTTGCCGGCATCTGTGATCCGTCTCTTACACGATCTTTTCCCCTTTCCTTCAAATTTTCAAGTCTCATCTTTCCTTCTTCCATCACAATGGCAGTCCTCTCTCTTATGACATTGGCCTTGGCCTTTTCCTCCCAGGCCATGGCCCGCCCTCGCCCTCGTCCCCAGGGCTTTGGTGACTTCTCCGGCGGTTTCCCCGGTAGCGGACTCGGCGGTGGCATCCCAACTGGTCTGCCCAGCGGCATTGGCGGTGGTGCTGGTGGTCTGCCCTCTGGCATCATCCCCGGTGGCGATTCCGGTAGCCTGCCCACTGGTATTATCCCTGGTGGTGATTCTGGTAGCCTGCCTACTGGTATCATCCCCGGCGGCGACGGCGAGTCGCCCATCCAGACCCCAGGCAGTGGCTTTGGCGGCGACTTCCCCAGCGGCGGCGGTAGCTTCCCAAGCGGCGGCTTCGGTAACTTCCCTGGCAGCGGCAGCGACAGCGGCAACGGCGATGCGCCTATCCAGACCCCCGGTGCCGGCTTTGGCGGCAGCTTCCCCAGTGGCGGTGGTAGCTTCCCCAGCGGTGGCAGCGGCGATGCGCCTATCCAGACCCCTGGTGCCGGCTTCGGCAGCGGAGACGATTCCATCATCCCTACCGGCGGCATTGGTGCCCGTGACGCTGATCAAACTCCCGGCGCCGGCTTTGGCGACTTCCCTACCGGCGGCAGTGACGGTGGTGACTCTCCCACTTTCCCAACCCAGACCGGCGGTTTCGGTGGCTTCCCTGGTAGCGGCAGCGACGACGAGGCTCCCATTCAGACTCCCGGCGCCGGATTCGGTGACTTCCCCAGCGGCGGCAGCGCTGACGCTCCCGCTTTCCCTTCTCAGAGCGGAGGCTTCGGTGGCTTCTTCCCTGGATTTGGCGGTCGTCACGGCGACCACAGCGGCTCCGAAGATGAGCCTGCCCGAACTCCCGGCGCTGGCTTTGGCGGTTTCCCCGGCGGTGATGCTACCGATGCTCCTGCGCCCACGCTTGTCCCCACCCCCGGCGCCGGCCAGGGTGGCTTCCCCGGCACTGCTCCCGGAGGCAGCATCCCCACCTTCATCGCTACTCCCGGCGCCGGCTTCGGTGGTGGTGAGGGCGCTCCTTCTGGTGCTCCTGGTGCCATCCCTACCTTCAGCGCTGCTCCCGGAAACGGCGCTGGTAACTTCCCCGGCGGCGACGACGACGACAGCCAGGAGCAGCCCACTGGTGCCAACGACGCTCCCGGTGAGATCCCCACCTTTGTTGCCACTCCCGGAGTTCCTCTCGGCGACAACAACCAGGCCACTGTCGCTCCCTCTGGTTTCCTCACCCAGACCCGACCAGCCTTTTAAAAGAGTCGTGATTTGAAGAAGTTTTTGACGGTTATCCTGTCCCAAAGATAGAGGGGGAGTTTTCGATATGTGTATAATTCTGTGGCCAAAAGCAGGTCTTGGTCCTTCATTTTGTATCTACCTCCATGGCAGCGCCCGCTGTCGTCAATAGAGCAATCCTGGCGAGCATATCTTCCTTGAAGTGCATGAAATCCGCGCGCTTAGCTTCACTAAGCAAGTCGTACTTGTCTTGAAACATGGTGTCTGCCTTCTTGACCTGCATTTTGGGCATGGTCTCCTCGTTGAGCATCTCAACGTCATCAAATTGGCTTCGCTGGGTCAGCTTGACAACATCCGCGATACCTTGATACCAGTCTTCGGTGAGCCATGCCCTTTCGTTGACGCGAGCAATGGCATCGTCAAACTCTGTAGTCTTCAAACTGCTCCACCCATCCCAAGCTTCGTCTTCATCCAAGCCCCTGACAGAGACCTCATTACGTGCTCGGGTAAGTAGAGCAAGAATCTCTTTGCGAAGTGGAACATAGCCCTCTCGGTCGATAGCCTCCCCTGATGCGAGGGCTTTAACACGCATTGTGACAAAGAAGTAGATGGCAGCAAACAAGGCTGTCACGTTTTTCAAAACCCATTCATCCTCTGTTCTGCGACCTCCCGGTGTGACGATTGCCTCCATACCGGCCAAAATTGTGGGCGCGAGCTTCTTGTGATCAGTTTCTTCGCACAAGAATCGAGTCGTAGGCTTGATCCATGGATGAAGGGCGTGCTCTGACGAAACAGCTTCTTTCTTGCCCGTAGATTTGGTCGGTGTGCCTGCATCCCCCTTTAAAGGGGTTCGAAATTGGGCAAGGCTTTGATCTTTTGTGGGTGTCCCACGAGATGGCAACGGCCGTGACCCAGATGCCGGTGAGCCTCCAACATCCCGAAATCTCGAGCTCGGTGTCCTCACCCGACTTGATGCAGCCCTACCAGGCGTTGTGGCGCTATTGGGGAGGATATTGTCGAGATGACCATAGAGCCGCTTGTAGATGCGAGGGGGAATGGGTGGTCGTGGTTCGATAGGCGGAAGATCGAGAGTGATTTTAAGTCTATGATTGTAAGCTTTGAAGATTTCTACCAATCGCCAGAGAGCATACCGGTCGCACGCAATATTGGCACAAGCGTAGAGCCTAGCAATCTCTTCCTCGGCCTTGAGGGTGCTTGCATGAAGCCGGGACTGTGCAAGCAATGAACCCGCGAGTTCCACGAGAGCTGGTGGTAGATCAGAGCCGTATGTCGGCATCAGTGAGAGCAATGCTTGCTCGATTTGGCGACTCATGGTGGCAGCTCTGACGTTTGCGGAGGTCGTGCTCGTAAGATGCTAGATGAAGATCGAGGTTCGAAGCGGAAGACGCGATACGAGATTGAGACGCGTAGCGCTGCAGTCACTCCTGACGCCTGGTCACGGGACCACTAACTCCATGGCTCTCATTGAAGATGCCAGCTATTCACCTCCCCACCAAATTAATGAGCATGCCGATCACTTGGCAAGACAAATGAGTTTCTTGATCCAGAGACATCCATGATAGAATACGGATAGATATGAAACCAAAAAGTCGAGTAGGCTTGTTTCCATAAAACGTAGACGCAAGCTACCGTTCGAGATGCCAAAGCTCCTCCTCCATACCATCCTCCAACGTCGAAATTCCAGCAGATGAAAACGTCCAGGTCCTAGCCAAGCATCTTCAGCGAGTCTCCTCCCTGTAGCAGTTAAGCTTTCAGTGGCCTCCCCCGCCAAGCGACAGCGTGCGCCCCTGACAACCTCCACACCATTACGACAGTGGCCAGCTCCAGACCACTTTGAGCCAGGATCGCTGTCCTGTCGGGCTAGGTATCCCCGTCCCTCTACTCAGCATCTCCTTTAAGCCACGCCGTCGCCAGCTTGTCCAAATTATCAATTGCCTCTCTGTGTCTGCGTCGCCTCCCCAAGCCGCAAGTCCCGAGCCTCTGCTGCACCTCCGTCCTCGACGCGCCAGTCATCATCTCACGATGCGCCCAAGTGCCCTCTTCAGCGTCGCTTTTGCGACCTCGGTGCTCGCCCACGGCGGCGCCCATTCTCAGAAGCCCGTGGTGGACGCGAACGCAGACTGGATGACGAAGCACATGGCGGGTATGTTATTATTCGTCCCGCACGCTTAGAGGAAACCAAACTGACATCCTACAGAGGAGCATCATGTACAGGGCTGGGACGCCGACTCCTTCTTCACCCTCCACGACTACAACAGCGACGGTTGGTGGCAAGCCGCCGAGCTCATGCGCACGTACGGCCTCATGGACGACTCGAATAAGGACATGACGCAGAGGCGGAAAGACGAGATCCTCGACATCCTGTTGGGCCTCCTCGATACCGACGCCGACTTCTCGGTCAGCCGCAAGGAGTGGATGGACTTTGTCGGCTCCGGCAAGACGCTGCCCGACCTCGGCACCGGGCCCGGCCACCACGGCGACGACGAGTACGAGTACGAGATCCATCACTGGGAAAAGTACCACGACGAGAACACAAAGCTCGAGGACCTGACGCACCCCGAGGACATTGAGCACTTCAAGAAGCACGACGAGATGGAGGACGCCGAGGAGAGGCTCCAGGCCATGCAGAAGCTCGCCATCGTCGAGTCCAACATTCCCCAAAAGTTCCGGCGGCAAGCTTAGAGACATGTAGATGATAGACACGAAACTGTATTTTACTCATTCGGCGGCGAAGGAGGGGAGTGGGAGTGAGGCGTGGGGAGAGGCGCATGATATCATGACGGATGAATTGCACTGAACAACTTGTTTTGGGATACATGATAACAGCTAGATATTGTAAACATGGACATCAAAGACACAGTGCCAGACGCCTGGCGCAAACGTCTTGACCAGCTCGACATGCTCAACCTCTGCCGCTCGCCCCGTGCCCTTGCCCCAGCCATCAAAGATGCGCTGTATCTCGCTCCGCCTTGTCTCAGTGTCGTTGGCGCCCACGTTCTCGTGGAGATGCAGCCGTGTCTCACCAGACGGGGCCGACATGTCCCATGTATGCCTCCAAGTCGGCTCACTCGTGGGCAAGAAGCCGCAGTTGATGTGTCGGATATCCTGGGCTGTGCCTTGAGTCTGCAGGGACTGGATCCTCCGCAGAGCTTCCTCGTTGCTCTCCAGGAACACGACGATCTGCTCCCCGCCGCTGAGGATCTCGTCTTCCGGAAGCGTCAGGTCGTCGCCCTGGACGATGCGTACGCTCCACCCGTTTGCTCTGGCGCCCCGTCGTAGACCTTCCACGCTCCAAGGATTAATCTCCCAGCATAGGACTCTCATTCCGAGACAGGCGTAGGAGAAGACAAAGTAGCCAATTCCTGCGTAGAGGTCGACCGCCCACTGCTCATCCCGATTTCCGCCCTTCACATTGTCTCCCATATCAAGAAGCCTCGCCTTTTCCTTGACGTTTCCTCGGCTGAACATGGTCCATCTTGGTGCCCAAGTCTGGAAGATGCCATTCTGCTTCGTCGATACCCAAAGCGTCCTATCGAAATCTTGTTGAGATGGTCCATCTGTCGATGTACTTGTTGGTCCAAAGTCTCCGTAAAAGGTGCGAAGCCCACTGGGACTTCTGAGCACATTCTCTTCTGCCTCACCCTCAGCCTTGTGCAGAGGAATCCCTTCGTTCACGGCGAGGTGAGTCAACGGTTCCTTGGCCTGCCTCGAAAGCTCTTCTAGGATCCTAGACCATAGCCGCTCACGGGCGTCTTGGCCGACACTCTGCAACGTGGTTGTCCAGGGTATGTTTGTGAAGCTGCCCGTGGGCAGAAGCGCCATGGGTTCATAGATTGTGAAGCGCTTTGGCGCACTGTTCACAAGCTCATCTTGCCATGTTTGGTCCGTTTCTGTATTTTCAAATGTGGTTGACTCGATCCAGTCACGGATGGCGACTTGAATTGGATTTCCCTTGGTCGTTTTTGGTTTTGGCATTTTCTTGGCAGATGTGGTTTTGGATAAAGCTAGCTCGAAAGTTCACGGTTGCAGAAATGGCATATTCATCAATGGATACCACAAATTATCATACGTAGCCAACACATCAATATCGATGATGGAGTTATATCAAATGATTTTGTTCAACATGATCATAGTTTAATATAACGACTCTACCCAGAAACCGTACCCATCCATTCCCACTGATGTCACCTCAAGTCCATGGGTATCGTGACCCTATGCTATTCTACATGCAAGCCATCCATTGCCATTAATTCCGTTATACGTATGCCGTCCCTCGTCACAGGAAGTAATCACCAGGGCCCCTCCTGTTCGCCGGGACGTGCCTCTGGTCGTCAGGAACAGCCGAGAAGATGCTAAATTTCGGGTTTAGATCCTTGTCCACGGCCATGATAGATGCAACGTTGCCGCAGCGGTAACAGTAGTTGGGTGCTGACCACACAGTCACCACCGAGTTCTCTGGAAAGTGATACTGTTCATGGTTAATAGGGTTCAGTGAGTATAGAGGAGCGGCGGCATACCTTGTATCCCTCGTTAACGAGCTGATGAGCTCGAGCAATCAACTTCAAGCCGTTGACATGATTAAACTCCGTCGCTACCTTGTCTCCAAACAGCCAACCAGCGCCACGAGGGCTAATGGCCCATGTTTCGACATCTTCGGGGTCTGACCACACAAGGTCACAGAACGCACCCTCATGGGGGATCTCCTGGGCTCGAGCCACCACTCGGATCTGATCAATAGTCCTAATCTCGGGGCTCAGCCCTCCGTGGACGCAAAGAATCTCGCCATCGATAATGGCGGCGAGGACAAGAAAGTCAAACACATGGCAGCAGGCCTTCCAGACAGAGGCGTTGCCGTACTTTTGCTGGCACTCCTCATAGAATCCGTAAACCTGTGTAATCTGCCGCGATTCGTGGTTACCGCGTACGAGGACTATCCTGTCTGGGTACCTGTGAAGAGGTGAGCAGCGAAACATGAGAGGTGCATCCTGTGAAGCTCACTTGGCCTTCAAGCACATTAGTAATGTGAAGGTTTCCAAACTGAAGTATCCTCGATCCACAAAGTCTCCCAGAAAGATATATCGGGTATCGGCGCTCTGACTTGACGATGCAGTAACAGCAACTCCAGAGTCCAAGCGGTCTGCCACCGTCGCATCGGGATCCTCTTCGGCGTCGTCTGCCTCCCCCTCCTCCCCGTCAACTCCGCCCGGCGCAGCCCCCTCGCCTGAAGCCTTTATCTTCTTCCTCAGCTTGGGGTTTGTGATCTCGGTAGGCGGCTCGATGTCGTCCGAGGTGATGACTGTGGTCGCGGTCTTTGGCGCCTGCACGTTGGACTCGCCTGGCATACCGCCAGAAACACGGAAGAGCTCGAGGAGATCGTAGAACTGGCCGTGGATGTCGCCGCACACGGTGACAGGGGTGCAAACCGGCTGGATGTTGGACTCTGGATTGCCGGGTCAGCAATAAGCGCTGGGCACACCCGAGCACCGCTCCTCACCTTCCATCAAAATCTCCTTGACCTTCTCGCACAATTCCTTCATGGCCCTCTCAGGCAGGTAGTGGCACTGCTTCGCCTCCTCCAGCCACTCATCAAGGCCAGCATTGGGCCCCAGGTTCGCGGGGCCCGGTCGAGGTACACTTGCAGCCATATTCAGGCATGCCCCGTCGCGAAAAGGTCGGGGGAGAATATGGAGGGGGGAATATATATCAGCCCAGCGCTGCAAGGCGATGTGGTGGTACCTTGAGGCGACACGGGAACGAATGGGGGTGGGGCTTAGATAATGGAGGGGTGCGATAGTGAAACGCCGGAGAATCCTCGGGCCTTGAGGAACGCCTGTTTCTAAGTCAGACGAATCGAGGTTCCCTTGAGTTGAAGAGTGTTTTCTCCGAGTTCATGGCGCAGATCTTTAATTCTTCAAATCTTTAAAAATATTCGAAGCACATGCGGCATCAAAAGCACCTGCTGAGTTCATCACTTCTCTGCCAACCCGCACGTGAGAGATCCCCTCTTTAATCGCATATCCTCCAAAACCGCCCCACTGGCTGCTTGGCGGGGCATCGCCCAAGGCCGCGACTCATCAAGCCTTACAAGTTTCCTGGCTGATTAGCCACTCGGCCTTGTCAATATCAGCGCCATCACCAGAGACAGCCTGCGGCATGCGCAATGTCAACTCAGGCACCGCAAGTCCTGTCTCGGCGGGCAAACGGGGTTCTCCCGGCGCCGCCGAGTCAGACCTCGGAAACCACCAAGGTGATACATCCATGTCGCTCATTCAAGGAGTCACTCGTATCTGACTTGTCTCAAAGGGAAAGGGTTCGCACGACAACAGCGGGCCCGGAAAATCCAGGGGGAGAGGCTCGAGTGCGAGATCTACTGAGGCAAACAAGGTGGGATTATTTGCACAGTGAGGTGTAAGAATTGATTGGGCTTGGACTAATCATGACGAAGAAAGCGAATGAAGGCGACGCCCCTAAGCCAGCCAAAACCAAGGCTCACAATGAGGGCGAGAAGCTCGTAATTCGCCGTCTTCCCCCAGGGATGACGCAGGACGAGTTTGTGTCGATTCTTGGAAATGCCTGGGAGTTGGGTAAGGGGAGGGTTGACTGGTTTTCTTTTGCCCCCGGCAAGATTTCCACCGAGTATGCCACAGTTCCTCGATGGGCCGTTTTGTTTGCTAACAAGCTCTTCAAAGTCCTTCAAAGCCGTCTCGGCCAGGTCGCGCCTATGTTCATGTGATGAGGAAAGACGACATCATGGCTCTAAACGATGCTGTTCGAACTGCAGTCTGGGAAGATGCTAAAGCTACCTTTACCAACCCGTCGCTGATTGGACCTCCCTCAGTTGAGTTTGCAATCTACAAAAAGGTTCCAGGTAATAAGAAGCGAACCGACGCACGCCAGGGAACAATTGATCAGGACCCCGAGTTTATGGCCTTTCTGGAGGATCTCGCAAACCCTGCGCCGCCAAAGGAGAACGCCGAGGGTGAAGAGGGCGACGATATTGGAAAAGCGGAGACAAAGGTCACAACCACACCACTTATCGAGTACCTGAAGGAGAAGAAGGCAAACAAGGCTAAAGACGGTGCCTCCTCTAAGAACGCCAAGCACGGACAAGGAGAATCTAAGAGCGGAAAGGGCAAGGGTGCCTCGAAGGACGACGAGTCGGGCAAGAAGAAGGGCAAAGAGTCAAGGGAATCCAAGGCGGAAAAGACCCCCAAGGAGACAGTCAAGATCCTGACCAAGAAGGCCTCCACTGAACAGAGCGCGGAAGCTTCCAAGGCCACGACCACGAAGCCGACCAGCGATAGCGCCGCTCAGGAATCGGCGCCCAAGAGTCGGCGTGCTGGTATCTTGGCCGCGGCCAGGATTCTCCAGCGTGACCTCGGCCTCAGCCCTGGCAGTGCTCATAGGAAGGCACGTCAGGATGCGGCCAAGGCCGAAGCGGATGCAAAGTCCACGCCGACGAAGGAGACCACGCCTCCTGCAACTGCAAGCACCACTACCGAGAGACCGGCCTCGCCCGTTAAATCTACTGAGGCACCCCCTCCAGCTGTGAAGGGCCGAGGTGTCTCTGGAGCTGCTCCCAAGTCTCAATCATCAGGTCGCAGGGCTCGAGGCGGAAAGAACTCTGAGAAGAGCAAAGAAAAGGAGAAGGAAAAAGACAAGGACAATGAAAAGCAGAAGGGCAAGGACAAGGAGGGCGGGCCAAGCCAATCTCAAGCGACACCGAACCCACCTGTCGTCCTTCTCAAGAAGAAGAGTACCGAAGTCGAGCCCCGACGGCCAGCAACTCCAACGGGCACTACGTCACAGCCAGCACCTGCACAGGCTTCTGGGTTGAAGGCAAACAATGGATCTGGCAGTTCCAAGGGTGGTTCTAACAAGTCTGGAAACGCACAGAAGAAGCCCCCTACTGTTTCTGCAGACGCTACTCGTGGCTTTGTCAAGCACGCCAACCCCTCCCAAGGTGTTACCGAAGCACTACTCAAGCAATCGCTCGAAGTGTTTGGCACCATCACGTTTGTGGAGATCGATAAACGCAAGGGCTTCGCTTATGTGGACTTTGCCGAGCATGAGGGTCTCGTAAAGGCAGTCACGTCAAGCCCCATCACGGTTGCGCAGGGTACGGTGCAGGTTCTGGAACGCAAGGACAAGAAGCCGGCGAACACGACTGCAGCGTCGGGAGCTTCCGGGCCGACCCCGTCGGAGAAGTCGTCCGGCCGGGGCCGACGCGCGCGAGGTGGAGGCAGCAAGGCAAAGGATTCGGGAGCCAGCAAGGAGGGTGGCGGTAACAGTGGTGCTACTGCTGCTGCTGCCACGACAGCAACAAACGGCGGCGGCTGAGGCCAAGAGGAGTCTATATGAACTTTTCTCGAGCATCTCAGACAGATACTAGCGAGCAGCACGGCACGGCGACGTCCGTCACGATCAGCGCCGCTAATCGTTGAGCTCACCGCCGACCACAGCCGCGCTGTAGATCCAGCTCGTCAGAGAAGATGGACAAGTTACAGGCAAGGAAGCAGACTGAGCAGTCATGGCCTTTGTTGAGCGAGAAGACGGCAGCAACTCATGTCTGCGCCGTTTCCCGGACAAAGTCATTCGTTGCAAGCATGATAGCTACGGGATTCCGATGGAGAATCGATCTTCAACGACGGCAACTCCAAGCGGACCGCACCGGCAATATGCAGGCTTGTTAACTGGGGGGGTAGCAATAGTTAGAACACGCTAAGTAGGATCGAAGGAATCGAGCACAGGTATACTATGCTTTACTTTGCACTGCATATGACATGTTATCTTGGTCTGTCAACTCATTACCATTGACAGCTGGGACAGCAACCATTATAGGGCCGCACATCTGACGACCATCCGCAATATTGACAGTGGTAGCGCCCCCGTTCTGCTCCTCCTGCAAGACAAGCGCAGGCACACATGACGGCCAGACACGACACCACCAACGAGATGAAGCCAAAGAGGAGGAATCCAATAAAGACGCCTGCGATGGCGAGGAACTTTACCAGAACCCCCGCCGCGAGCACATACATGCCCGGCCCCAGGAAGTCGCTTGGCTCGTTTTGCTTCTCCAGTCCGGCGTAACGCACGATTGCCCTTGGGCCTTCGTTCATAGCATATATGGCCAGCACGGCCGCTGCGAGCAATAGGAGTCCGTCGAACAAGGTACCGAGGTACAGCATCCACAGCCGCACCTTTCCCTGAAACCTGGCGTGTAGTGAGGCCACGGCGACAACAAGGAGGCCAGCCGACGTGAACAGGGCGAGGACAGTCAACGCGGCGGAAGCACGTGAAAAGGAGAGGAATCGTGTCCGAGATGTGTGCAGACGAGGATTAACCGTCTTGGAGGATCCGTCGATGGAGGAGCTGCGGATGAAACTCGCCCAAGGAGCAAGGGCTGAAGAGAGGGCTGTCTCGTTGGAGATGGAGGCACGAAGGGACGAGTCGACCATGGCGCCGAGGGAGAGGGTCGGGGGGAATGATTTGTGACAATGATTGTTGTCGTCACATATGCCTGAGTGCTTGTAAGCTTTTCCTTCCTAAAAGAGGGGGGGGTTGTTACTGACCTGACATGCCCCAGTACCAGACTCGAGGCAGGTGAGTATTCTCGAGCGACTTGGTAGATTTCCGAGATACCATCTCGATCGACTTGAGGAGTCCATCCTGATCGAGCCTGTATAAATGAATCGTCTGCGTCGCGGGGGAGAGACAACCAAGAACAGCGATGAAGTTGACAATCAGACCGACTGCGTCTAGTTAGTCCCGGCATACACAGCTGCGTATGTAGGGAGAGAATGGCAAGATACTCACGAAACACTGCAAAGATGAGCCATACCCTCCATCCCCTCGAGTTCTCTTCTATCCCCCACATCTGGGCGCAAGAAGACCGTGAGATGCTCATGTTGCAAGTTTGGTAGTCAAGTCAGCCGTCAGTGAAAGAAAGAGCTGAAGCCACCAGAACTCCCTCATTCTCATGTGTGCCTGTCTACCTCTCTCTATATATATATATCTATCTATCTATCCCCAAATCGCGCACCGCCGTTTCACACGAAAAGTCCCAGACCCTGCAAGCCACGGAAACGTTCTCAGCTGGGCCGCTCGAGATGTGACCCTAGGGAGCATCATTGGCCAAGACCTGTGACGAGGGTGTCTGGAGTGCAGACTGAAGAATCGATCAGCATGTCGCTTGTCTTTGATTAGCTGCTTCTTGTGAATAGCTCGTCAAGCTAAATTCAGCCTTGAGTGAGGGCGGGTATTCTCCTTGCAGTGTGTTTCTTGCATCTGTGTGGCTTGTCGGGTCAGCGTTTCACATATCTCGAGGGCGCACTCCTGCATATCAATCTCATTTGAACTACAGCATATGGAATGATAGACACAGATACAAAGTAACGGCAATGTTGAATGAAAAATCTGTACGGCTATCCTATCCTATCCTATCCTATCCTAACTTTGGGGAATCGTTTCTACTCGGGCTGTTGAACCCGAAACTTGTAGCAAACGCAAAAATAGCAAGTCTATCGAAACAAGATGAGTAAAAACAACATGATATCTTAGACAACAAAAAATGAAACCCCTCGGGAGCTTTTCCGCTCCAACAACACTGTACTTTTGGTATCCAAACCCCATTGCGCCGTCCTATACCCTTCAAAACTGACCAAGAGTCCTGGGCGATGCCGCTGAGATCGCTCCCACACCATTCATGACAACGTACAACAACACAGCTACAATGAACCCAACCGCAATCGCTTCACCCTGGGCGAGAACCCTCTTTGCGTGTGCCTTCGCGTCTGTCCACCACAACCTCTCTCCCACGCCTCGACGAGCAGCCTTGAGTCCCGGCAGACCGTCCATGCTCAGCACGTTGGTCTCGTTGTGGTACTCTTGCAGCGTATTGCTGTCGACTCTCTTCTTGAGCCAAGCATCCATTGTGGGCCGCTCTTCAAACACGGCCAGTTCGTCCACTTTGCCGTCGACACCCTCTGGAAGCACCTGCTCTACAGGTTGCTCAGATGCCGAGTCGCGATCGTAGATGGCCCTCTTGACCCGGGGCACACCAAAGCCGCAGCTCGTCTGAGCTTCAAACACGTCCGCCACAATCACGGCCCGGGCGCCATCGAATGCTGACCGCTTCCCTTGGGAGATGCGGCGGACGAGGTCGGCAAAGGCCGGCTCATCCCATTCGACGACTCTGGACCGACAAAAGAATCGCACAATCCGAGGGGCCGCGCCGAAACTCATAAACATCAAGCAGAGCCGACCATTGTCATATGAATGAGCTATCGTCTCGCACCCCGAGCCGGTGCGGTCGATGTAGGCACACTGGTTCGGCCCCAAGATGGCAAAATGAGAGTCGGCCAGGCCCTTGGGCGAGACATTGATGTGGGAGCCAAGGGTTGGCGCCGAGCCGGTGAAGAAGACGGGTTGCCGCTGCACCCACTCGGCGAGCTCCTCGGTGATGGACGGATAAAGCTTCATGGCGAGTATGTAAAAACGTATAATGTGAAAAGCAGGTACCTCAAATAGTGAGGTCTGTAATGTAACCGCAGAACCAACAAAGCAAGACAATTGCTGCAATTGATTGGAATGCGGATGGATGTCCAGTTGTTTGAAACAGAGACAAATTTGTGTGCGGTAGAAAATGTCGCCCGACGTCGGGGAGGTGACATGCATTCCGTGCGGGGGAAGGAATGGCGTCAAATGCGGTGGACTCGGTCCGGATGCCCGCCTGCCCCATTGAGTATTAGAGTCAGTTTCTGGAATCAGAATCCGATTGTCGGTGACGATTGGGAGAGAAGCATAGTGGGCCCTCAACTAAGCCCAACTTGCTAGGATGGTCCTCACCCCTTGGATGTATGTCTCATGGGGTGTGTCCAAGGTAATCTTGTTTGTGGGCAAGATCCTGATGGACTCTTGCTTCTGACTTGCGGCACGGGAAGGTTGGTAATTTCCCAGACCGGCCGTCACTGGCATTCGGCCAGGACCGCTTGCCCGGCCTCCCTTCGGGATGCAGGTCAATCAGAGAATAATGTGAGTGAGGTTAGTTCGGGATGGGATACGCGTGGTATGAGCCATCCTCGTAGCGCTCGTCATCGTAGGTGCTGCTGTCGCTGCTAAAGTGACCATTGACGATGCTAGAAGTGCGAGGCACGTTGTAAGTAGCTTGGCTAGAGACGACGCTGGCGGCCTTGCGTCCTGTTGTCATTTGACCGTAAGCGTCAAGGTCATTGGAAGGGGCGTCATAGCGAGACCAACCTCCGGGTCCCCAGGGCTCGATGAAGCTGGTCTGACGAGGTCCTGAAGCAGGACGCTCATCAAACCGCTTCGACAAGCGCTCCTTGTCCGCCTTGATATCGGGTCGGTTGTCCTTGTCCTTGGGCTTGTCACTCCGCCGTCCCCGATCCTCACGGCGCTCCTCGCGGGTGCGCTCATCCCGGTGACGATGCTCGCGTGGGCGCTCCTCGCGGGAGCTTTCTTCGCGTTCAGACTGGTGTCGCTCCTCCCGTTCGCGGTGGCGCTCCTCTCGGGCCTCGCGGGTCTCGCGCTTGCTGGAGGTCTTGCTGGAAGTCTTGCTCGAGGCCTTGCTGGAAGGCCGAGACGGCTTGCGAGTGGCCTCGGGAAGAGGAGCGGGGAGAGGGCTAGGCATAGGGCTCGACATGGGGCTCGTCATGGTAGAGGTAGGCGTCTGGTTGTTAAGAGCGTTGAAACGCATGGTCAGGTTCTCATGCTTAGCCTGGAGACCAATGAAGCGCTGCTCGAGGTCATGGTGCTCAAACTTGACACGCTCGTTCTCCTCCTTGAGGCTCTCCTTCTCCTCCTTGAGCTCCTCACACTCGCTGTTAAGGCGGCGCTTGTCCTCCTTGAGCTCCTCAAAGTCAGTGTTGAGACGGCGGTTGTCCTCCTTGAGGACCTCGGCCTCGGAGCGGGCGCCCTCGAGCTGGGCCTTGACCTCGCGGTAGGAGACGTTGGATTCGGTAGCCTTGCGGTTAGCCTGCTCGAGAGAGGTCTTGGCCTCGTTCAGCTTGCGGGTGAGTGTCTCGATGGTGGTCTTGAGCTTGTCATTTTCGGCGTTGGCCTTGTTGAGGTCGGTGTTGGCCTTCTGAAGATCGTCACGCAGCTCCGACTCGTAGTCATATTCGTATGAGTAGTCGTAGTCGTGAACTAGATTTCGGCGGTCAGTGGGTGGAAGCGGGAAGAGCCGGGTCTCGTTGTGCGCACCAGTCAGGGCCTTGGAAGAAACGGTGGAGGAGGCCGAGGAAGAGCTCCTCTTGACCGGGCTAGCAGAAGTCCTCTGGTGCAGTGGCATTGCGTCGGTTCGGGGCAGTTCACGATCGCCCACACGACAAGAGGAAGAAGAGGAAAGAGGAACGGAAAAAGTAACCGAAGCCGTCTTGAAGGTATTTTCTGGGGTGATTTGGTGATATCCTGTTCGCTGCGATGCAGCGCTGCCCAACGACGACTAGGTCTGGCAGGCGGTATAAGAGCGCGGGCGGGCGAATTGGCGGAGAAGCGCTGTAGTGGTAGCAGGGCCGTGGGAGGGGTGGGAGCGGGAGCGTGAGGGGCCACAAAGGCAAAAAAGCTGGGTAGAGTGACGTCTTGGGATGGACGAGTCAACAAGTCAACTCGAGTTAGTATGTTACTGAAGAGGGCAGTAACAAGAGGAATTGTCCAACACGGGATGAGGAAAAAAGGTCGAGAATAAAAACCTGTGGGCGATAGAAAAAGGGAAATGAGTTCGGGTGCAGGCAGGGGAAAAGGGAAAAAAAAAAAAGTGTTCGGGTTGATATGGAGTTTTATCAAACTCGGGTGTGGGAGGAAAAAATAAAATAGAAAAAAGCCTGGTTGGAATGGGGGGTGGAGGGGGCGGAAGATGAAGGGAATGCAAAGGGCAAGGCAAAGCAAGGCAGGGAAGGTGCAACTGGAAATGACTGTTGCTCCTTCTATTACTATGTACGCACACACCTTGCTACTCTAACAACACGGGCCAAAGACTGCCTTGTGCTTATTCCTTGCTTTCTCATCCGTCCATCTCCATCAGGATGTCTGCCTGCCTACATTCACGCTCTTGTCCTCTGCTACTCCCAGGGCCGACGGCACGGGTCACGACAAAAGGCGGGAGGGGAGTCATCGGTAAGTGGTTTGCTAATGGGTAGCTAGCTGCCTGCCCACATGCAGACTCGGTACATCACGGCGCGCAAGGGCGGAGAGGCGGAGAGGAAGAGGCAGCTACCGGTAGATAGGTGGTAACTATTATGGAGGCACCCTCAGATTCTCAGCGGTCTAGTCGGTCCCTCGATGGGCTGGACCCGAGGGAGTGGCCATTTTGTCTCTCTTTTTTTCCCACCGCCAGCTGCAGGTTGGGTCCGTCCCTGCCTGTCTGGACTGAAGGAGACTCCTCCTCTTCCCAACAAAGAATGGAACGGAGCAGAAGAGAGGGGGTGAGATCAACTCGCAGGGAGTGAGAGGTGATGATTGGGAGGCTCACAAGACACGGGAAATGGGAACTCAGCCGCACGCACACACTCTCACTCGCATTTGCGCTCTCAGCAAGCCAGGCTCCCTCTGTCGACACACAATCCCGCCGCTGCGGCCTGCGCAATGTCCAAAAGGCGCCGTTGTGACGCCAACATCAGCACCAGAATCAGTGCCCAAGGGGCACTTGGCAAGAGCCCAATGCCCACTTCGTCCACACCTCTACCCTACCGGTACCCTTGCCAAACCGGGGGTCCGCCTCCCAACCCTCATGCTTCTCCGCCGGCTCTCCTGGTCCTCAGTGCCTCTTTGCATGCCCTCACAAGCCCTCGGCCTTTCCCTGGTTCCTGGATCCCCCGGAGCCGGCGCAAAGGGGCCTTGATTGGCTATGTCGAGGCTGTGCAACGCCGTAACCACGCCCAGGCAGAAGAAAGGAAGTGCAGAGGAAAAGCAATGCGGGAGGGGAGTGGCACTACTGCTGCCATCACCACTTGCACAATCACCACCACCAGCAACCTGGTGCCAGACACACTCGTTGACCGACAGGGGTGTCAGGAAGCAGGCCGTTTGGCCCCCCGTCTTTCATCACGATATCGATGGCCAGTTTACCCGGCAACGCACCCTTCATCATCAGAGAATCAGAGGCACATCCGCATTGATCTGGTCCGCAACCGGTTCGCAGGCTTGAGAGGTTAAAATGCGAGGGCAAGATGCTGATCATTCAATGAGGGCCGATTCGGCTCCACGCCTCCTCGTGGCTCAAGTCCCGTCACCGCCAGCTTACAACCCTGCGCCGCATCTTGCGCCGGCGCCGTTGGGAAGGCACCAGAAGTGTCCGTCTTGAACGAGAGATCTGGGTGAGTGACTCATAGGCTGACAAAAGAAGGGTTCAACTCGAACACGGGCTTGTCTCGTGGTGGCTGTTGGCTGTGTCTGATGCGCCTCATTCCTTGTCGTCAATGCGAGCCGTTCGGCACATGGGAGTTTCTTTGATTTCGCAGACAGCCAACTTCAACTCCCGTGGTGGGCGACTAGGGCCACATTCGCGCAGAGGCGAGTCCTGTAGTGCCTGACCCCCCTTGTTCGTCTACGGTTGCCTTTTGACCCCTCCTCTGCTCGTCTTTCTTGCATCCGGGAGTGGCCGAGAAGCAGCGAGATATTGTTGGCCAGCTATGACGAAAGCTGCAGGCGCTGGAAAGCACATGCGCATCACGAAGCAGAGCCAAAATGGTACTGCAATTTTGGAAATCTGGACAAGATCGCGGGGGTCCATGCACTGCCCAAGTTGGGTAGGGCCTCAATGACTGTGGAGAGAGGCGGAAGGTTGACAGGAGTCCCGTCGGGTCTAACATCCCTAGGTACCCTAGCGACTCGAGAAGCCGCCCGCCGCCGGTCGCCGGTCGCCTGGGACCGGGGCCGGGGGAGCTTCCGCCCGGGGGCCTCCCGCGTCTGGGGCCTCACAACCTAAGTTAAACGCTTGGACTTGCCGCCTGTCAAAACAAAATTGGGGCACATCAGAAATTTCTGACACGGCGGGAATGGGTGGGAATGGAGCTGAAATGGATGGTTTTGGGTTGCCTGTGGGTGTTTCGGTATCCGCCCCCTTTGTTCTGGTGGCCTCGGCCTGGCTGGGTGCTCTCTGACTGGCTGGGCTCTGCTGGGCTGAATTGGCCCTGGCCGGACAAGGAGGCCTCGACTGGACTGTCACTGGCATGCTGGGTTGATTGATTGATTGAGATGAGATGAGTGAGTGTCCCTTGGTCCGCTGTCATGGCTCTCCCTGCATTCCCGCTCCCGCTTGCCAAGATTGCCCCGTCACCACGTTTCCAGCCCTAGGTCGGTTCCTCGTTTATTGCCCGCGTCCCTTTCACGGGGTGACCTGGAGGATGCAGTCATTTTGGAGCAATTTTCGAGTATTCCTGTTTGTGGCCCCGGACCCGACCTACCGAGCGACTTCGCCGAAAGCCAGCACACGGCACGTCTCCAGCCCCTACCCAGCGGATGGGGCGTCCCGTCCCCCCTCAACGGTCGCTAAACGCCATCGGGAAAAGCCCCCTCGGTGAACAGCCTTCGATGGCATTTCCCAACTGGGCAAGTAACTGAACGGCCACCTCAACCTCATCCCAGACTTATCCGTCTCGCTAAGCCACGGATCTACCCGCTGGCGATTCGATTTCCATGGGAAGCGTATCTATCGTGCACACGTTGATTGCCAGCTCATGCTAGAACCGGCGGGCACGTTGCAAAATAGAAACGGTTCGTCACTGCGTGGCTGGTCTTGACGAGCGGATTGGGTCAAGGCCAACCCCATGAGTCAAAGTGGGAAAAAATAGGACTTTGTTGGTGTCGTTGTCATGGTCATGCGAATAGTCCTTTGGCAGGGTCTACAACCTCTTGGTGATGGTCATGCCCCCCCAAGATTCCCACTCTCTACACCCTCTATTTCGGCCATCCACACACCACTACAGATTATCTATCCCGTCTTCCTGGCACCCACTCAGGATATCGCCCATGAAACCTCGAGTGCCGCCATCCATCATGATGTCGGTGTTTCACATTGCCCACCCACCACCACTACTCGACATCCACGATTATCATGATGATCCATTTCAGGCCAGCACTCTCACCGTAAACTGGTCTCGTATTCTCAAACTCGTTGTCCCCCTCCAGTTCCACACATCTCTGTGCAACATGGGAGTGAATTATCGTCCATCATGCTCATTGTCGTCACCAGCCAGCCTGGTCCATCGTCATGGCCCCCAAAAACCGCACCCTTGGCGCCCATGTCAGGCGACCAATCCCCATCACCCACAAAGTCCCCCTTCTGCCTGAAATAGGACTTTTTTTCTATTTCAACTGCTGCACGCTGGCTGCCTTTTTTCTAGTTTTTCTACGGCATTCCCCCTCTATCGATCACTCGTGAAACACCCCTCACGCTCATCCACACCCTCTTTGGTTGCCTCGTCACCCCCCCATCCCTTTCGCGTCGTCGTCGTCGTCAAGAGACCCGCCGGTATTGTACAGATGCGCG
>SSHR01003538.1:0-19527 GCA_006518225.1 Fusarium neocosmosporiellum | reverse complement strand
CGAACAAGACGCCAAGCAGATCGAGGAACGGAAAGAGTCTTATGGAGAATGGCGGGCCTGTTCCTGGATATCGAGAGGCAAAGAAACCGGAGCCACGGGTCCTGGAGTTGTATATCGAGAACTGTCTTGGTGTTTTGGATAGGGAAACCACATGGATGTCCGTTGGAGCAAGCCGGCCGTGTTTTCTTTTTGAAGATTGCCCGGCCTCACCTCTCATGTCCCACCCCTCACGACCCCGACGCCGCCTCTTCCATCATCCCGTCCCCCCTCCCGTGCGGCATGGCTTCTACACATCCTGTAGCAGACCCGATGCGGGAGGTAGCCGATTCGCAATAACCGGCGAGTAACAGCGTTGCAGAGCATCGGTAACTCAGACTCGAGGCTGGGCGCCACCACCACAAGACAGATGCGTTTGACGGTGAATTGGCCGGTTATCGTCGATCTCAACGCCCCGATAAATCGCGGGCAGCCTCGGCGGCGGGCAAAGGTGCTTGCATCAAGAGTGTGTGGATGCGCACAAGTGTGAGTGCATGTGCGTGGTGATGAGTGTGTCTGAGTGTCATTGTGCTTGGACAATTCCCAACTTGGTTTGGTGAGGTCTCAGTCTCTCTCGAGGGTCGAAAGCTTGTGCGTGGAGCTTGTGGGGAGCTCCTTCTCCCATAGATGCCCCCACCCTTTGACAGCTCTGTGTAAGGCAAGCCACGATCTAGGGTAGACTTAAAGGCTTGGCAATCCTGGAACAATGCCAGCCAATCAAGTCTACTTGGGGATACCTATATCGTCACTTTGAAGCGCATACAAGGTAGGTACAATTACAGTTACGATTGATAGAGCCACTAGCTACCCTCCAGGTTCCACCAGTTTTTTCTCGTCTCTCCTCTTGAATATTCCTCAATCTTCATGTCTCTCAATGCTTTCTTTTTTTGTCTCTTCTTTACAAATACATTCACAACAACATTGCCTCCCAAGAGGAACTAGACCCGGCTAGACCCGGTTGAGATCCACAGTCCGGATGCGATTCTCATCCGCCTCGCAAGACATGGCGAGTCGAGTGCTGCAAGCAGCGACGAATCATGGCTCGTTGCGGCGACAAGAGCAATTGAAATCTGGGGCTCATACAGAGCTTGCCGACTATGTTGTATCCCCATCATCATTGTGCGCCATGTCACACGCCATTCCCTCTCTTTGCCATGATACGGTATTGACCTTCGAGTCAATCTCGGCATTGACCGCAACGGCACTTTTCGATGGCGATGTACCTGATGTCATCCAAGCTTGCCCATATGAGGGCGCCGCGTAAGTGTATATCATTCGAGTGATCGTGTATATGCTACAATGTTTTTTCAAACCAGTTTCCAGCTTTGACCGTCAATCATGATGCTTGGGATCGCCACTCGGCCGAGTGCAAACCCTCATTTCGTGTATCCCCTTGTAACGCCGTGCCATGCTTGCCAAATTATCCAATCCAGAATCAAGAGCCCTCCCCCCTGCCCATCCCGACGCCGAACCTAAAGTGTTTCTCTGACCCGTGGCCGCTTGCTTGAATATCCCTTCCCCATCGAAACCTGAGGCTTCCCGTTTTCGTCGATCATCCACGAGCTCATCCATGAACTGCACGTTCCAGTCACGTTGCTTAGGCGTGGCTATCCGTGGCCACGCGATCAGATCCCCTCACTCGGCGCGCTGCATCTCCGAGTGCATCCTGACCCCTTTGAGGTATCATCCCTGGCTATCACGATCCTCACCGGCCTGGGCGCGAGTACGGATGCGGAATCTCTCCTTTAGCTTGGTAGCGAATCGTGCGCTTTGGCCTCGAGACTCGCCATCTACGGCTTCTGTTGTCTGCTGCCGCTCAGCTTCATTCGTCTCCGCTCGCATCTGCCGTAGTGCGTCAATCTGCTCCTCCACCGTCCCCTCTCGAAGCCGGTTAATGTCAAAGATCCGAGATAACCGGTTGCGATGGGATGCAAGAGGGGCATCGTTCTCCGCACCCTCGAGGGCAAGCGGCGGAGGTAGTGCACTGGTGTCCCCAGTAGCTTCATTTTGACCTCCGTGGCCCTTGCCGGGGCTTAGATCGTAACGGCTGTGGAATGGGTCAGCATCTAGGGGCATGGTTCAGAATATTACAAAAGCTCTAACTTACCAGAGCGGGCACGTGCCGGACACGTTGATCAGCCAAGGGTCGATGCATGCGGGATGGAACTGGTGCTGGCAGGGCAAGACTCTAACGTCTTCGCCAACCTTGAAGTCTTCTGTGCAGATGGAGCATCCCAGATGATCGTCATCTTTGTTTTCGGCATCTTCGGGTGGTGATGAGGCTCTAGCCCCGGCCGAGACAGGCTCCCTATCAGCGCCTACTACCGGTGCTGCATCAGATCGTCGAGCCTCACTAAGACGCGAAGCGGTCCGCTGCGTTGCTCCATCGTTTCCTTCAGTAGGTTCTAGCTCTAGATCAGGATCCGGTTTTGTTGGTGTCTGGTTCCCAAATTTCACAATGGGGATGGTGTCGAGGACAGCCCTGGCGAGTCCCTTGGCTCGGCTCTGACGAGGTCGGCCACCAAGCGCTCCTCGCGGGCCATATCGTTCAGGGTATCGATGCGCTCTTATTGCGCCTGTTGCGATAATGGCGAGAAACAGGACAGTGATGAGGCCTGTAATGCTGTACAGAACACTCATAGCGACGGCGTTGTTGTTCTTGCCCGAGTCCTCATCTGCCTGGGCATTGTCGTCGGTGGTGTTGCCCGTGATGGAAACTCTAACGCGCTCACCGCGGCCGGTGCGGTTAAGATAGTTTAGCGCCTGTATAGCCTCTCCGCCGTCGGCCATTGACAGGATGCTGGTGTATTCGAGGTCGCCGGTATGGCTGATTGAACACCAGGTGTAACTTGTGGAGTAGAGCACGATGGCTCTAATGTGAGGCTTGGTGGTCATCAATTGGACCAGCATCTTTTCGGGTTGGATATATGAATCGTCTTTGGGCTCGTCGCAGGATAGGTACGCCACGTCGGAGGTCTCGTTGATCTTGTTATAGTTGGACTGGTCTGCCGCAATCATGTCGCCGTTGATCCGAATGACCTTGATCTCCCTGTCAGCACCATTCTTTGATCAGAGTCGCAGACGACGTTGTCGTCATGGTCTTGTCGGTCGGGGCAAATGGCGTACATCAATAACGACGCCGGTTGTATCGTTCAGGCCTAGGTTCGGGGTGAGGGGAATAACGGCGAACTGGAGTCCTGGATTCGTCGAGAGGGACAGCTGCATGCCGCGAGGCTTTGCCCATTCGGGAACCTCGCTCTCGGCGGTGGTGGTGACATCTTGCTGGGCGGTGACGGCGGTGACGGCGAGGAAGAGAAAGGATAGTTTCCTGGCGAGGCCAGGAACCATCAAGGGCCTCATGGTGGGTGATGGGTGGTCGGGTTGGCGATGTCAAGGTTGAAAACAACACAACGGGTTATGGTGGTGGTAGCTGAGGATGAGGCCAAAAGCGGGAACCGGGATCTGGGAGTGAGGCGACTTCGGAAGTCGAGGAATGGACCAGGATGCGGCGGAGAGTCAGGTAGAAGGGACACGACCTGTCAGATGGCCAGAGACGGCATCTCGATGGGGGAGGAAGAGAGCGCAACAGGCTCTGGCGTTGGCAGCGAGCGGCGGCAGATGTTTGCGCGTTTGGTCGTCGAGCGTGGGAAGATGCAGAGGGAGAGAAGAATGTTCGGCCATGGATGGATCCCAACCGTCGTCACTCACTCATTCACTCCATCCTTCAAACATGGGCCTCCCCTTCCCGTGATGGGCATGACTGGTTCCAAGTTGCGGGCGCTGACGGAGGGTCCGGGAGGGCAAGGCTCCGCTCCGACTTGCAGTCAGTCACGAGCCAGCCACGAGCCAGCCAGTCGCAGGAGAGGGCAGTCGCGGTACGAACCAACCTTGGAAGGACGTGCCAGCGAAGGCGACGCACTGGACGCTTGGCGCTCTCGCCTCGGCCATCTGCCAAGTCTAGACTTTAACCACTGTCGAGACTATTGACGACGCTGCTTTTGTTGCAAATTGTTCCTTTTTGTTTTTGTTATTTTCGTTTTTTATTGTAATCTGTGAATATACCTCCCTCGTCTCGTAAACACCCCCATTCACCATCTCCCCCTCGCCAAGACGTTGAACCACAAACCCGAGGAGAAGCAGGATTCCCAAGTGTCAGCCAAGGTCTGGGCGGATAGTCGGCAGCCAATTGCTCGGGTCGCGTGAGCGCTTGGACTCTGATACGCAGGTGATTGCTAACGCCAAGCCTGGGCTCTGCAACACGAACTGAGCTACCCTGCACCAGATCCTGGAAATCATGATATTGATGAGAAGGGCAGGAATTGGTATATGTGTTTGGTATGCTGCGTCTTTGACCTTTGGAGCAGAAGTTCCTTGGGAAATCTATTGGATGGGAATATAGAAATGACTTGGCCAGGGAAGAGCATTACCAAGTTGGCTAGGATACCTAATCTTAGAATAATATATCTTAACCAGCTCCGGAAAAGTCGACCTAGGAATAAATGTTGATAAAACTAGAGACCTGTATAACTACAAATAGTCACTCATAAAAAAAAAAAAAAAACACCGGCAACATGCTTCTCAGAACAGATATATAACAAATCTCCATGTGCCATGGTATACGATATAGACAAGTCTAACCTAGTAAAACGCAGCCCACCGATTTAGTTAGCAAACCTGGGTACGCTTTAGTTCGGATAATGACGGGTTAGCCGGAGGATCTCAGTTGTTCTACATCGTCGGCATAAAGAACCGACAATAATGCGCTCCATTGACATGTTTAATCGGCTCCAGATCTGTCCTCCGCTCCATACCCGCCGGCAGCCCGGGCACAGCTTAAACACTGAATGGTAATACACTCGTTATCGTCGGGAAAAGCACCAGGTGCCTCTTCCGCCAATGCGGATATGAACAATGACTGGTATTGGTTTATCAATGTGGTATCCCGAGATGGACTAATGGCTGCATCTACACTCCAGGTGGGAACTGAGTCAAGATCCGGTTCGTCCCTGGGCCGGTATCTTGTAGGTCCTATAAAACTCATAAATAACAATGAAGGGAGCCATTGTGCCGTTGAAGCTACCCATATAGTTACTCCCGTAATTCCTCTCCTGACCTCGCACGATAACGGAGTTGAGAGAGTCTCCAGCGCCATAACTCGACACCAGGTCGAAAAGGCATCCCGTCTTACAATATGCCTCCAGTTTCAAACAGTGGATCTCCGAGGGAACTCCCACGGCCGGCACAGCGGGTGGCCAAGCAACCCCAAGATGTCTGGTAAGCCTCAACACCCATGACCAGCATGATGAAAGGCTTTGACTGATCTTAACATCAGGTCCATGATCAACAATGCCGCCGCTCAGTCACCCGTAAGAATATAAAGAAGCACTCTTAATGCTATTTTCCATGGTTTAACCTTTCCCAGGTCCAACCTGTCGTCAACATGGGACAGGGCTTCTTGTATGTTAACCCATGTCATGGGAATCTACGAAACCTGCTTAACCTGAGTCGATAGCGGCTATAACCCCCCCGAATTCATATTGAATGCTGCCAAGAATGCTCTTGATCGAGTCGATGCCAACCAATACTCCCCAGCCAAGGGACGGCAAAGCCTCAGGAACGCGCTCACCTCGCACTACTCCAAGACCCTAGAGCGAGAGCTCAACCCAGACACCGAGGTGGTCATCACCACTGGCGCAAACGAAGGCATACTCAGCGCCTTTATGGCATTCGTCGAAGATGGGGACGAGGTGATTGTGTTTGAACCATACTTCGACCAGTACATCAGCAATATCCGCATGGCTGGCGGCGTCGTTCGATACGTGCCCCTGAGCCCTCCAGCAGACGGAGACACTGCGACCTCGTCTTCAGGGGATTGGACGCTGGACATGGAAAAGCTAAAGAGTACATTTAGCTCGAAAACGCGGATGCTAGTTCTCAACTCTCCCCATAACCCTGTGGGAAAGGTCTTCTCGACTGAAGAGCTGAGCGCCATCGGCAAGTTGTGCGTCGAGAATAACACTATCATCATTGCCGACGACGTCTACGACAGCCTGACGTATGTGCCCGCAAAGCGCATGGCTACGCTCTCTCCCGAGATTTGGAACCTCACCCTCACGGTGGGCTCTGCCGGCAAGACCTTTTACGCTACGGGTTGGAGGATAGGCTTCCTCATCGGCTCGGAGCACCTCATAAAGTACGTCGCCGCGGCGCACATGCGGATCTGCTACTCGAGCCCGAGCCCATTACAGGAAGCCTGCGCATCGGGTTACCAGCTGGCCGAAGAGATGGGATTCTGGGAACGGTCAGGGGAAGAGATGCAGGGCAAAATCAGACGCTTCGTCAAAGTCCTCGACGAGCTGGGTCTGCCATACACGGACCCTCAGGGGGGATACTTTGTCCTTGTCAACTTTTCAAGACTAAAATTCCCAGAGGGCTACGAGTTCCCCAGCAGTGTCGCTTCTCGGCCGAGGGATTTCAAGCTAAGCTGGTTCCTTATTACGGAGCTCGGCCTGGCAGCGATCCCGCCGAGTGAGTTCTACATCCCGGAGAACTCGCATGTAGCCGAGAACTTTTTGAGGTTTGCCATCTGCAAGGAGGACAGTGTTCTTGAGGACGCCAAGGAGAGACTAAGAGGGTTGAAGAAGTATCTTGGATAAGTTCTAGTGGAGTTTAGTCCATAATAATCCTTGAAATCAAGCCTGACACTAATTATACTGCCTCATATTGATGGCTTTACTCTGAGAGTGTCTTGTTCGAAGTTCTCATCACCCTTCCCTGGCCACAAACACTGGTAGAAGACGAATAACTCAGGGACCTGTGAAACACAACACCCGACTCCCCAACTGCCTCTGAAGCGAAACTTCTCGGCCTCGGCATTGAGATAACTAACGCCAGTTGAATTCCAGTTCATCACAATAGAGCTGCGCCACACCTCGTGGGTTCCTGTCGCCTAAGATAGCCAGGAAGATTCAAGAGCTCAAGTTAACTATGAGTTATTGATGGCCAAGCCTCATCCCCGACGCTCCTGGACGAGTTCAAACTTGAAATCTTGACTCGTCTCAGCAACATGGGATCTCTACTTCAAGCCAGAGCTTGTTATGAGGTCTGCCAAGCGTGCGAAAGTCTTTATGCGCAACTATTGAAACTGTAGCTATCCCTTTGACTCGTGAGTGCGATGGTGAGAGCCGAATATGAATCAAACACTGCCTTAGCTATATATTGCCCTTGGTTAGGATACTGATTGTCTGGGAATGACAGCACGTGTTGACGTTGAAGCCCAGCAACGAGACACGGCCAGACAACTGACCATGTTTACAACCCTCAACCAACATAGCCTCTTTCATTGTCAGCTCACCACCCAGTTCAAATCGTCAACAAACCGACCAGCCGTCAAACACCAGGTTTCCCCCGTTGCCCGGATGGCTTATACCTTCAGAACAGAGCCTCGGCCCCGGCCGAATGACTGCAGCAACAGCCTCGAAATCTGACGGGCTGCAGCAGCAACGCCCACGCCCGTCTTTCCCGGCTTGAACGGCTGGGGGGCATGACATTGCTGCATGAATTTCCTCGGACCGTCTTTTTGCACTTTTGCCCCGGCATGTATTACACACGACAAAAGAAAAAAAAGGAGGGCAAAGGTTCCTGCAAATGAACTGCTGACGACAACTGCATAGCCAGCGCAGCTCACACACACACACTATCTGACTGTGTCCTGAGTCTTGTGCTGGATATCTCGCAGTAGCATGCAAGGCGACACACACACACCACGAAACCGGGAAACCCCTCCTCCCCCTCCTTTTCTGATGTGTCTGCAAGCCTCCTCCTCGGGTAACCATGCATCTCCCGTTTCCCCAGAGTCTCAGCAGCCGGGCGTCCAGTTCCCATGCCTCGGTAATCCCTGAGACCTTTTTTTTTTTTTTTCTTCCTTTACCCCAAATGTCCCGAGAAACAATGCGGAGTTGCCCGAAAAGTCTCTTTTTTTTTTAACGCTCGTCGAAATCAGCGCGCCCATGATCACGCAACTCGACAACCGTAATGCCAAACACGACGGCGTAAATTCGCCCACGGCCTCCGTCTCCCCCATAGACAATTTCCTGTACTCCAGTGAAGCTTCGCTGTTGTTGAAATAAAGTTGCCCAGGGCCTTTCCGTCCCCTGAAGCCGTTGCTGCAAGAATTCACGGATCGGGAATCATGACCCCAGGGTGCTTTACCAAGACGGGAAAAAGGTGCAGGAAAAAAAAAGTAGGGCCCTGGAGGGGAAACAAAAAAGGGAGAGGCAGAGAATAAACGCACGACAGATCTCTCGCAGGGGGCGAAAGATCTATTTCTAACAAGTCTAGAAGCTCGGGGCATGTGTTTCACAAGGAAAGATCCGATATGTGAAACTCCAGTCCGTAGTGTTTGTTTGCTTTGGGGTGTTGAAGATCGTGGGGTCGTGGTGGTGAGTGGAGCTGAACTACCTACAATCACCAGTAACTCAGGTCAACAATGCTCGACGACACAGCAAATAGATCAAAGTAAATATGGATAAATCACTGATATCATAGAGATAAACGGGCGTAATTGTCTAGTCTATTTTTATTGCCATACCTCCTCACTGCCCTGAGTCTTGACGTGAAACTTCTCCTCTCTCGTACCGAGCCTGTTGATGGATGCCGTGCAAACAAGTCTCGCAACGCACAAATGCGAACCAACAAGAACACAGCCTGCAGAGAACATCTTGACACGTCTAGATCTCCTCCATGTCCTCCAAATCATCCAGAGCCGGGAAATCGCCAACCTCTACCCTCTCGGGCCTCACAAAGACACCATGCTTCAGCTCCGACGGCTCACCCCAGTAGCGAGTCCCCCCGATGCTCCCGTCGTTCTTGCCCACGGGCTCGTCCAGTTTGACAGCGACCCAGGCCCCGAGACCGCCGGGGATCTCCTTGACCTCGCCCACGTACTGGATGACGCCGCGCCGGGTGTCCTCACCGCCCACGCGGCAGCGTCGGCCCACCGCGATGCCGCGTGTGGCAATCTCGCGGTCGAGCGCGTCCAGCTTGGCCTGCTCGTGACTGGGGGCGCTGGGATTGAATCGACCTAGCTTCTGCGTCTTCTTCCACGTCAGGACAGAGTCCGTCTTCTTCTCGTACTCCTCCTCGGGCATGACATACTTGTCGACGCCCGTGGTGTCGTTCAAGTTGATCCGGGCGGCCGCAGGACGTGTGTCAATCACCTGCCAGGTAAATCCCTGTCAGCCCTATCTTGAACTACTTGCAAAGATGCTGCCATGGCACTATCACGGGCCCTCTCCTGTGTAGTGTAGCTGGACGGGGGTTGAGGATGGGGAACTCGTCAGGTATGTCAGGTCACTGAGCGCACGCACGTACGCACGCAGCTCAACTCCCACCGCCTCTCTCACTCTGCCGCACCGTCGTGGCTCGCTCGCTCACCGTCCTCAGCCGCCCACTTCACTTGCACGCCCTCCTCCACCCCTGGAAGGGCCAGCGCAGCACAGCGCGTTGACCCGGAGTGGAAGCCGTCGGAATCCGAGGGCGGCGGCGATCTTCAAGTCAAGCGGAGCGAGAAATTTTCGGGCAGCCAGCGGGTTCTGTAGTTCACGCATGACATCCCATCCCGAAAACAAAAAGAAAAAAAAAACAGAGAGAGAGGGCGAAGGAGGCTGCACAGAGAGAGTGCGGCTGACAAATGAGGGCCGTGCTTTGACTTACATGAAGTTCGGCATATGGGGCCAAGGGAAAGTTGGACAGGTGAGTGTCGTCCTCGTTAGGCCCCTCGACGGCGATGGCCTCTGCGCCGGCCGTAGGCTTGAGGGACAGACGCTGGCACGACGGCGGGATGCCCGTCACCGTCTCGAGCTTGGTCTTGAGCTGCGAGATGGACCATGATGGTGTAATGCGGCGCTCCGATTGCGCGTACTCGGAAATAACAACCAGCGGGACGTCGGCCATGGCTGCTGAGACTGAGTGACTGGCTGATGGATGGATGGACGGATGATGAGTGACTCTGGCGGTCAAGAGCCCGATTATCGCGAGACGCCTGCGCCGCAAAAAAACAAAAATAAAAATAAAAAATAAAACAGAACCCTACACAGGCCTGCAAGGTAGGGTATGAGCTTGCCGGGGCAGATCAGACTAGGGCGATGCGATGCGAGACTCGTGTCGTGTGTCTCCTCGTAGCAGATGGAGTTTCCAGGGAGAAAAGGCTGGCAAGAGTTGGAGCCTCGCCGGTGTTGTTGGACGAGGACGACCAGACTGATCGAGTGTGGTGGGGTTGCGATTATGCAGTCCAGGGTTTTCCAGCAGCAAGGCTAAAGGGAAACGTGGAGGTATCATGTGAAAAGAAGCAATTCGACCTCAAATCCGCACAAATGGGGTCGAGACCTCGAGGCTTACGTACTGTAGTGTACGGCAGACGCACGCACGCACGCATCACATCTTAGGTCTGGCTTATTATGCATCATTTTTTTCCTGGGGGTGAACTCTCGAGGCGTTGTCGATAGCCCGCGCATCCTTGGCTATGGAGCATCAAGACCAAGCAAGACCCAGAAACTAGCGCGAACCGGATTACCTGCATGTTAAACACGTCTCTCAGCCGAGCATAGCGCCAGTTGACAGGCTGAGGTTGAAGTCTAGTACTGTGCTGTATCGTTAGTAGCAAAAGCAACAACAAAAGATTTGTCGCAACCCCTTGTCGGTTGTTCTCGTCCATCGCGAGCTGCCATCTCAGCCTCGGCGAGGCCCTGGAAACTCGTTCAGATCTGCCGCCAAATACAATCTCCCGCACATTGCCAGGACCGAATCCTAAGAGGATGCAGTCCCATCCTCGGATGCCATCTATTGCCACCATCAATCTGCTGCTAGCTGCCGTGCAGGCATGTCGCCCCTCGTCTCGCCTCGTCTCGCCTCGCCATCAAGCCTTGTTTGACAGCGACCCTTGGCCAACTGCCGTTCCCGTTCATTTTGCCTGGTTGAGTGTGGGGAATGATCAACTCTGCATCTCAAGCCACTGACAGAGTTGCATTGATCGCGCTCGCCATATCTCGGTCGTTTGATGGGGCCAATTCCAAAAGCCGCATCCCGGTTGTCTCTGTTGCTTAGGTAGGTTGTTGCCCATGCCTCATTCGCCAGCCCGCCCGGCAGCAGCAGCGCAAACGATCCTTCCTCCGTGCCACAGTGGCTATTTGAAACAGAAAGAGGATGCTTCCATCATAGGATTCCCCTGTCTGATCCGGAAGTCCTGCCGCCAAGGGGTCCCCCGAAACGTGGAGAGCCACCCGCTATAGGTATTACACAGATGTCTCGGGAGCGTGCTCCGTGACGGGCGGGATGGATCTAGACTAAAGTGTCAAGCCGACTGAAAAACACTCATCCCTGGTAGCACCACGCGTTTGTAATCCTCTGGTTGGCACCAGGTCAAACCCAAGGCCGGGCTGAGCTGTCAGGCCTTGCTTAGTTTTCCGTTGACTCGTTCGCTGCCGAGGGTCCTCTCTCTCTAGTTGCGGCGGCGGCGTCCTTGTCAAACCCATCCATCACCCGCCTGTTCGAGCCCGTTCCTTGCATTCCACCCTGCCATATCCGTGTATAGACCAATCCACGCTCCATCAACTCTAGTCCTATACAATCGCATCGCCCTTGACCGGCCCGGTCAAGTTTCACGCCGGCGATTGGTCCGGATGGCGTTTGTCTGTCTGCCTGTCTGCTTGTCCGTTTCGTCGCGCGCGGACCCGTCCGCCTGGGAGTACGGAAGGGGAACCGCCATATCGAAATGCAGCCTCTTGGTGACCGACGCCAGATTTCGCGCATCATGTATGTTGCGCTGGGCATGCCATCAACCATAACTTGTTAGCACACACATACGCACCTGGTCGTCTGGGAATAGTCGACCGACGGGGTTCCACCACCGCTGCTGCAAGCTGCCCGTGTGCCCGCCGCTCGCCTCTTTCTGCTGCTTTCCCGCGGTCCCGCAGCAACTCACTTACATGCCATGTCTCCATACCAATGCTGCGCAGCAGCAGCAACAATGGTAACCGCTGCTGCATCAGCCAAGCCAAGCAGCAACAAGCAGGCACATGCCTGGTGTCACAAGAAAAGGTGGGTGCGCGGCTCGCGGCCGTCGGGAAAACGTGGGTTGGGCGGCAGTCTGATCATCCTGGTCGGCATCATCCCTGGTCTGCCCTCCAGTCCCTTGATTCCCCGGCTCCGGGTCCGGTTCGACATCTGATGTGATGCCCACGGCCTTTCTCCCATCAACAGAGACACCAAGTGCTGAGTGGGTAGAGACGGGGCAACACAGCGCTCCCTCGGCCCCATTGTTGATGCAACGATGCAATCGCCCTCCTGTAATTCTGGGTCAAGGCATCGACTGTCTCTCCTTTTTGCTCCAGTCGATCGAACCGGTTGCTGCTCGCAGGTGTCTTAAGCTTATTGCCAAGCAAGAATAATGCTCCATATTGACTATTGCTGCGCATGCTCTCCTAGAGGTTGATACTTGTTCTGTTGCGAAAGGGAGCTTAGATCATCTCCATACTAAATAGGGCTGACGGCGCCTTACGGAAACAAACGCGGTAACAACAAGCCTTGGGCGAGATGCCCCATGAGTTGCACTAGGATCTGGTTTCTGACCGGGATAGGAAGCCAAGGCTACTTGTGCAAACAGATGGGGGTTGACGGGATGAAACGCCTTGGCCGACATCCTCTGCGGGCCCCTCATGACACGTCACAAACTATCCGCCGGGGGGTTCGCAGCAAGCCCCCAAAGCCAACGGGGGCTGTTTGATTTTTCTTCTCTGTCCTTGTCTTTGCTCCTTCGTCCGCCATCGATCTTGCCAGCTTGCTTCAAGTTAAGGCCGGCCCGGTTGCAACGTGTGTCTGCATGTCTCTGCGCTTTGTCTTGGGGGAACGTCTGTCCGTCCTGTAAGTTGAAAGTTGAGCGAATTCCGAATCACCGGCCAAAGCACAATGCCAGGAACTTGCGGAAAGCACATGATGTGATTCAGCTCTCAGCCCAGTTCGCCCAGTCCAACAACCGACGACTTGCCCATATGTAGTGTGACACAATGTGAGCAACCACTCGTCAGAAGTTACAGCCATCGCGCTTCACTTAACCTGTGCTATAGGTACAGAGAACAAGTACGATGCCATCTGATTCGCTTCATCGTTCGGTTGGCCTGTCTGACGTCAAGTGAGATCCTGGCAAAGGAATATTCATTTGCGTCGGAGGCTTCGATCCCCGAGGTGGCATGGTCTTTCACCGAGGACTCTCACCGCCCCATCGGAAACAGGATAGTCGACGGGGAACCGCAGATTGGCTCATGGGAACAGGGTAGGATAAAAGGCAAATTATGTCGAAACCCGCACTCTGTTTTGCTTTGCCCAGAATCCTTCTGACAAAACCGGTTGGCAACGTGGAGCCGCGAGCCCTCGATCTGTGGAGGAGTTTTTCCAGCTCGTCAACCTAGGTGTCCAGTGCACCTTAGTGTGCAATCTAACTGACCCCTGTATTCTTGTGAGCACCACTTGAACGGATACCTCAGAGGGCCTTGGATGTGCTTATGAATTCCTCCATAATGGCGATAATTGACTGCAAAGGGATGTGATAGATTAGGTAATTCTTGAGATATCACTTCACAAAACTCCCTCTCCGGTTGTTCATACCGGCAACGCGGTCAAAGATCGGGGTTCTTCTGAGGCCTCGGTGATGGGTGTATGCCTATCGGGCGTGCTCGCAGCATCAAACATGACGCTCAACGGCAGGCTTTCTTATGTAGATCCCCACATGCTTGGCGTTGACCGACTTCAGAGTGGCTTGACGTGAGAATGGACTCGTGGCAGATTAGAAGATTGCCTGTTGTCAGCCGTTTCTGCTAATAAGGTACCCCGGTCCCCTTGCCTCGACAATGCGACAGATGGCCGTGAATCGGCTCATGACGTCGCTGGCAGAAATTGCTTTCCTCGGGGAAAGGATATGGGGTACGAAGGTATTCCCGGCATCGGGCAGGGGTTTCGGAGGCTTGCATCACAGCCAACACAGCGATGGCATGTACCTTGGTCCTTGGTCGAGGCAGCGGTGGCCAAGATGTATCCGTACTCTTGCCAATATTAGATGTAGGATGGCCAAGATAGACGCAAGTCCCATCTCCGGGACACCCCCGTTTAATCTCTCCGTTTACCGACTCCGACTCCGCCTCCGTCCCAAGTCCCCGCAGGAACCTGGCAGCCCATTCCCGCACTCCGCCAATCCAGTCAAGAAGAGAGGAATCCTTGGCCTTTCACCGTCAAATGAATTCAGAGATACGGAGCAGCCTTCTGTGCCTTGCTGGCTGCGCCCTCTCTCCAGCCATCTTGTCGTTAGTAGAAAGATGGCCCACCTGTGGGCTGGACGATGGCCGGAGGAACGACATACGCACATGCGCCGCAGTTCACTTGACACACGATCCGCAGCTTGGTTCGTCGAGGATGGTTCGTGGGTGGACTTCAGGGCCTGTCCCAACGACATTTGCAATGCCACATCTTTGAATCTAAGAACGTGGATGGAAGAGATCCGGGTGCTCTGACGTGAACCAGGAACGCACCCACACAGTCTAGATCGTGCTTCAGGTGTCCATGTATCAAGCTGCGCTGTCGTAAATGAGGATGAGGGCGTGAGGTCAAGGACAGCACTGGGAGCCGCGACAAACGGATATGGGAAAATCTGGTGACTTTGCTTTGCTCGGGCACCAACAGCCACATCTGTGTTGGGGCGATCAGCTGGCTCAACGTAGTATCCCGTCATCGACTCTGCTGGACAAATCTCTGCCAAAGAAACCACCGTCTTGGCTCGACTTTGTTGCAGGTTCTACGGGTCTCGGCTTCGACTTCAGCCAAAATGATTGTGTCGACGGCCACTCCGCAATGCTCCAACCTGGAAGAATATACGCGCCTAACTCCGGCCCTCTACCGGTTTGCGCTGCGATGCGGTGCTGAGCCATGCCAGCGAAGCCATGCTCTGCTGCTCCCTCCGGTCTGCCCTGATCCCTGACTGCAGATCCAGCTCGTCCCTCCACCTCATCGTCGCAGTTCGAGGAGGGGCCGGTGAAGCACTCACGCTGGGTGAGTTAGGCCTAAAGGAAACCCTACTTAACCTAATAGAGGTGGGAGAGTGCCCAAATTAAGATGCAGAAAGAAGCAAAGAAGAAAAAATCTCTTCATCGATGTGGAGGCGGTCACCTTGCCAGCGAGGTGGAAACCCCATCCATCCATGCTGATGTCTGGCTGCGGGCGGCCATAACGTGGCGTTCTCAGAAGGGTCCGAGGGTCGAGCCCTATCACGGAAGTAGGGCTCGTGAGGTGAGGGGCTGAAGTGGGAGATGCTTCAAGTTCAAGAAAAATTCGAGGAACAATGCCGAAGTCCAATCTTAAAGGGCGCGGGGCGGCGGTTCGCTGCTGTTGCATCATGTTAGACAGGGTAGCATCAGCAACGGCTCCCGCTCGACGCCATCTCAATCTTCAGTGTCTCCACTCTTTGGTACACTCCGAGGGCGAGAAGCATGTGTTGAATAAGATCAAGCTTTGAACTGATTACCGACCAACCGGCTGAGCGCTTGAACGGAAGGCCAAGAGAATTCTTTGCGAGAAGGTCGTCGGCCAAGCAAAGTGGGTGGGTGCCAAGCGAGACAACCATGTTGAAGGTTCATATGTACGTAGTTGTCAGAGGTTTTCGTGGATGGAGCCTGGCTTATCGCCGCAAAGTGCGTTCATAGTGCGCAGTCCACATCAACCAGATCGTATGCCTTGCCGTGCCGTGCATGCTTGACAGAGCTTCAGTACGACTGTGAGTGCGGTGCTCGGACTCGACAACGCATAAATAACATCAAGTCGTCGCATGATCCGTGTTCGAGCGGCCCATAAGCAACGAGCCATGATCCATGGAGCCAGCAGGACTGATCCTCGGTCACTCACGATGCCAGCTTTGCCAACCACCAACACCAGCCGCCCAGGGGGAGCGGGTATTTTTCTGTTTGCCTATCCATTTGCTGCAAGGCCTTCATTCTCTGATGAATCAGTTCTCTGACCGCCAGTTCATCAGCGGAACCAAGCACCGCCCCAGGGTATTCCTGGCAAGCCAACGAATAGCGGAAGCGGCGTGGAGCAAACGAAGAGCCGTGGAGCAACACGGAGCGGAGCATCGTGAAGGCAAGCCCGCGGAATTTTGACATCAAGCAAAGAGCCTTGCTTCTCGTGGAGTAACGCACCCTCTTGACCTAACTATTCAGGGTTCTCGGCTCAGATAGCGTGCTTGTTTCCAATTCTACAGCCGCGAGGGGGCTGTCTGGCCCAAGCTGGTGAGCTCCGCTTGATGGGCACGGCTCATTGTTTCGGCTGTCCATGTCGACAGCTCGGGCCGGGCCTTCTTGTGTTGGCTCCAAGGTTCCAAGCGCCCAAAGTGAGGACGTCGAGGCCGCCATCGACCTCAAGACACAAAGCCCCAGCCGAACGGAACATCAAACGTGCAAGAGGCGTGTACCTATGTGCAAGTGATCTGTGAGTGTGTCGAGTGTGTCTGGGGCCGGGCAGCGCACAGACGGACGTTAGACTCGTGCTCCAAGCTCGCGCCGCTATCCAAGTTGGGCAAGGCTCCAGGTGGTGATGAAGAACAAAGTGTGGTGCTCCATGCCGAATCCGATGTCAATTGTGTTCTGTCAATCATGGCTGGCTCAATGTTAGTGGTGTTAGTGCTAGTTGCAAGGGTTTGGCAGATGCCAGCGGGTTAAGCCACTCACGAACGAATTCTGCGCTTGCGCCTCTGCCAACCGCCGCCGCCGCCGTTGTGCGCCGCAATTTCTTGAGCGTTCGTGAGCGGTTTCAAGTGGGAACCTCGTCACATTCGATGGAGATGGATGCAGCCTGCGCGAGTTGGTTGTGTCCAATTCGTTCTAGAGTCTTGCGTGGAATAACGTGGTCATGTACGGAGTAAAATGGAAGGTCAAGGTCGGTACTACGTACTGCCTTAGGCACCTGCCCGTGCCTTCCATCGTGAGAGCCCAGCATGAGGCAGGTCGTTCCCGTGTAAGAGGCGCTGTGGTTCAAGGAAGGCAGGTACGGAAGTACACCCGGCCGAGCCCAACCACAACCAACCCATTTGCTCATCCCGACTCAATGCTGTCCATCCTTCCCAGCACCTACCCAGCAGGCCAGCTCCCCGCGGACGATCCCACCCCATCGATCACCGCGCGCTGACGCTGACTGACGCTGACGCTGACGCTGATCGATTGTTGGCGCCTGTGCCTGGCGGCCTGGCTGGGCTGGGCTAGGCTGGCATCCCGCCGGGATGATCAATGCGATGATGCAGTCGTCGGCCCTGGCCTACATGCTATCCCTGCTTTGTTCTCCAAATCGATATCACGATTAGTCTTCTCATCAAATCTATCAAAGAATGCGAACGAGAGACCCTGGCCTAGCATGTCCAGCCTTGTCCCGTCTAGAGAGACCGTCGTCTCTGCTCTTCACAACACGCAAGCCAACAGCAGCCAGCTGCCAAATCTTCCCCAACTGCACATCATGACATCCCTTCTCCACGCTTGCCGCCGGGTGATCTCGTCTCCCGGGGCGTTCCTGGCCCTGCTAGCGCACCTGTACGAGAGATTGGGGTTAAGCCTCTTGTCCCCCTTCGCCTCACACCACGCTGTTGCAGAATCGCATCTCCGCATCTCGTTGGGCGTGGTATCTCGGGGCCGGGCTCGCCAGTTCGAGGTGGAGATGCCCAATGGCAGCGCCGTTCCCCGCCGCCTGGGGTTCTTGTCCGCTGTTGCGAGCTCCAGCTCAGGTATCGACCAACCTCTGGCGGCGAACTCGAGCCAAGCCTCAAGCCCGACGAGGGTGATCCTGGCACCAATTGTTTTACAGCGCGTCGTGACTTAGCAACCTGGCTCGAACTAGGCAGTTCGTGCGAACGCCCCTCGGCTGTCGTCGTGCTGGAGCGTGCCGGAATGGAGCAGCCCCAATCCAACGGTCTCCAAGTCACAATCAACAAGTCGCATGTGCGCTATTATTTGGCGCGGTCGCTCTCACAGCCAGCTCCCTCCCACCTTGACCTTGCCGGGAGCCCGAGATGTGAGCATCGATGGCGACTGGGGGCGTAGGGCGCGTATACTTCCCTCTTACATCCCAGACGTCCCTGAAATAAAGATGAGTCGCGAGCCGTGGGTCTGAGCCAAGGACTGATACGATTCGAGCCTTGAAAGCTGAGACGTTCTCGCCTCAAGTGGCTCAATACACGGAAGGCCTCACAACGTCGAACTACTACGTAGAGCAGCCAGTTCGCAAGTCGGTCAGGCTGACGGCGAGCCAGCTTCGCCATGCCCGGAGGATGGATCGCCTGGTCAAGCCCGTATTGACGAGTCTTTATGCAATGCTTCGTGGCATTGCCTCAACGCCGGATGCTTGAGATTGGATGCTGGCTGGGAACTGGCGGCGAGCGACCTTGAACGACGCCCATTCATTCCAGCCCATTGTCTCCCTCGCCTCGGCACCTCGAGGTGCTCGAGGCCTACATAGTCCTGCACATCCCACGCGCGCAAGCTCTCTCTGGATTCCTGCCTGCAGAGGCCCCTGGAGCCTTTAGAACCTGTCCTCGCTGCCCTAGCTGTCAAAAGGCGAGGAGGAAGAAAAAAACCGGAGCCGGGAAGCAGATGGTCCCCCATGCGAAGATCGCATCGCTCAACCTAGACCAGAGGGCGTCCATGATGAGTTGGTATGGAACCTAGACAGGGGGGGTGTGCGGCGGCCTCGACCCTAGTCTCGAAGACCACGATAGACGCCAACGCCCCCTCAAGGCCAAGCAAGGCAGGGCAAGACCGCGGCTGTACGAGGCGATGAGGTACAAAGCGAGCGTTGCGGTGTACGCCGTTGCACAGCAGTACCTACCTACATGCTCACACACAAAAAAGTCGGACATGGTTGTTGGCTGCTGCCATGGTACTGACAGGTGCCAAACTAGCTGTCTCCTGGCAGTTTTTGGACCTGTGCCTTGGGCGATGCTGAGGCCATAGTCGCATGGCGGTTGGTCGATAAGCTGAGGTGTTTGGGGCGAACAAAGATCATCGGGAATCTGGCCGAGACTCACAAAGGCGAGACTCGGACAAGTCGGGATAACCTCTCTTGGAGCAGGGCCAAGCCATTGGGCATTCATTCGCGCTGGCCGCCGTGTCGCATCGCTTTCGAGCGTGTCGTTTCTTTTTCCTTTACGCATCCTCACCCATCCTTCACTATAACGGGAAAATTTTCACCTTCTTCACTCTCGCTCAGCGGGAGATCCATGGAGCCAGCCCAGGCAAGGCACCACAATCAATGGATGGATGGCCAGCAGGGCCCTCTCCAGAGTCTCCATCCATCTATCCCCGGCCTGGCCTGTCGATGCCCTCTGCCTTATTGCTAAACAATCGACTCCACCTCCACCCACTTCTTCATCCTACCAAGCTATTGTCACTCCTGACACGCCTCTCTCTGTGC